>OMOU01044781.1:0-14261 GCA_900312585.1 Malacocephalus occidentalis
CCAGGCTGCGTTCTGCTCTCACTCCTCTGCAGCCAATCACAGCACAGACCCCCCGCTCTCCCCACTTCCTCCTCCCTCAGGTGGCCTGCCACGCGCCATCTGTCCCTGCCTGCTCTCTCTCTCTCTCTATTCTGTCTTAGTCTCTCTCTCTCTCTTCTCTGTCTCTGTCTCTAATGTTTAACACTCTCTCTCTCTCTCTCTCTCTCTCTCTCTCTCTCTCTCTCTCTCTCTCTCAAAGTTGACAGCTTGACGAGCTGTGATTTTGAGCGGTGCAGAGAGTGGGTGTCCTTGGCATGTTTGAGGGGACGACCTCAGAGGTATGCACTAAGAGGCAGCCGGCTGAGAATGCTAATGCCGTGTGTGTGTGTGAAGACTGAGGGTAGAGAACTGAGGGATGGAAGGAGGAAGGGGGAGGAAGTGATTAGGCGGCTGACTTCCTGTCTGACTTTTCAGCAGAGCGCAGTAGTGGCTGCATTGTTTATCAGTAGCCACGCTGTGTACTTTAGAGCTGGGGATGATTGACAGGGCATGGTAATACACGGTGTTTAGCGGTGAACGTTTGCTGACTGACTGACTGATGTGGCACACCAACTGACTGATGCTCGACCGTACTGAAGTAGGCCCTGTTTTGGCTTGATAAAGGGTGTTACGTGTGTCGGTAATAGGTTTTAGGCTGGATCTCATCAAATACTTTAAATGACAATTTAATAAAAAGCAGCCTTGATGCAGCCCTATGTTTATGTCCATTAACATAATATGCTGCTGCAGCCACGTTCTCAATGTTGTCATAAATAATAGAGAAGTTATGATTTTTGTGCGCCTGTGACTGTCTCTTAAATCTCAAGAGAAGTGTGTGACGTGCACAACTTCACAAGACCTCCGACGGCAGACATACGCCGCAGAAACAAGGTCCAGATTGACACCATTTCTCTTGACTTTGATTCTCTTGGAACCCACGTAAATATGCGTTGGCAGGCCGTGACTCAACAACGGCGACGTACCCATGTTGATGCACACAACAATCAGTCAACGTGTACGGCCTTGTAAAACGGGACTTGTTTTATGACCTCAGGTAGCCAACAAACACGAGTATATGTACACAGCAGGTGCACCATAAAACAAGAGTTTCAGAATACTTTCCATTTAACACCCCCTTAACCGTTAGTTGATTTCCTGCCAGGATGTGGTGTAGCTCAGGAAACTTCAAGACAACTTAAACCCATTTCATAAAGTTTGGAAGACCAACGTAATCTAGCACAGTTGATGTCATTTTAATTTTTAATTTTTAAGACTATTTCTTATATTTCACATTATAGGAGTAAATAATAGTACTGGAGCATTGTGTAGCATCTTGCATTTTCTTGGATGTTCGTATAACACTTAAAATGGTAGCCTACTTACTAGCCTACTTGGGCTATTTCTGTTCTTATCCTAGCTGTCGTGCTGTTAACCAAGCAATTATGAATGCTTGAAATGTGCTATATTCTAATCTTTATTTACCAACAGCGATATTTCAACAAACTCTTTCAACAAATGTACTTATTATAAGTCACTTTGGATAAAAGTGCCAAATGCCCTAAATGTGACATTTTAATTATAACCACATAGATAAGATTTCGAATGGCATGGATATCTATTTTAAATTGGATGCATATTTTACCGTGACTTCGCTGATGTTATGCCACCTGTATGTTAATATGAGCACAATACATTCTTTCTTGGCCTATTCCACCAAGGTGAGCACCAACTGTCGTCAGTTGAAATGTCAGCACGGTTCAGCGGACCGCTCAAGGACGAGCAAAAATAACAAAGATGTCGGTTGCAGAAGGAGTACCTCTGTGTGAGCCATGTGACCTGCGGCGTGACGGGTGATCCTGTCGTGTGGTTATTGCGCGAGATCATGGCAGCCATTTTGTTTATCTGTAGTTTTCAGCTTTTTTTTCAACCAAACCAATCAAATGATTCATTTATTTATCTCGCTTCTCTCCTCACTTCTTCTCCTTTTTCTTCTTCTTCTGCTTTTTCTACTCCACCATCTCTCCCTTGCCACTCCTCCACAATTGCCTCACAGAGATGACGGCAGCGGCGGCGGCGGTGGCGGTAACCACGATGACCGTGCCGTAAACAAGCGCATGCCGAGGCGATAACGAGGTCGACCATCACCATGGCGGGAAGCTGCGTCGGGAAGCGCAGTCATCGCTAGGTTCCCCCATCATCATTATCATCGCCATCATCATCATCACCACCGACCCCCCCCTCATCGCCCCACCATCAACGTCCACCCTCCTCCTCCTCCTCCTCCTCTGGGTCTGGGTTCTCGGGGCGCCATGGCCAACCACCTGGAGCTGATCCAGGAGCTGCAGCAGCTGGACAAGGTGCCCAGCCTGGAGCGGCTGAGGGCCGCGCAGAAGCGGCGCACCCAGCAGCTGAAGCGGTGGGCCGTGTACGAGAAGGAGATGCAGAACAAGAAGCGCAAGGCTGACCGGAAGGGGCGCGGCGGCGGTGGGAACAGCCAGCCGCTGAAGGCCAGGAGGCACGTGTCGTTTGCGGCCAGCGTGGCGCTGCTGGAGGCCACAGCCAGGAACGACCCAGAGGAAGGTAGGGACGCGTGTTTGGAGCTTTGCCCCCCAGAGAGGTTGTTGGCCCTGCACGGGGCCAGCGGCGGACTGATGGCAGCACTACAGTTTCTATGATGACAGAATCGCAGACAGAATCATCATAGGCTATATGACAGGGCCCAGCATTCAGTCTGTGCTGAAAGTCTGATTACGTATGTGTTTTTATTAGTCATTTCGTATCAATAAATCTCCAACTATAGCAAAGAATCTGACTTGGAATTCTCTTTTGCACACAAAAATAAAAGCCCTGATTGGCTACTGATTCTGGGCACATTTCAACCACAAACTTTACTTTATATTAAACTAAAGTTTGAACAAACTTTCGATTTGATTAAAAAACAAACTTGGACACAGCCTTCACATTGATTAGATGTAAAAGCAAACAACAGCTCAGCTGTGACAGTTCCTCTCCTCCGTTGAGAGGGGACACTGGTCTTCTCTGGGATTCCTAGCAGAAGGCTGGGATGGCTCGGGACGACCAATCAACAGGGTTCTCAGCAAGCCTGTAAATCCATAACTTACAAGCCATATATTAGCTGAGCTATAAAACTAATGAGTTGTTAGCGATTAACTGCGGCAAGTGGAAGTGTATGACAGAATCGAGAGAGAGAGAGAGAGCAACGCAGACTGCCTCGCTCATCAGACTGGTTTGTTTTAAGGTTGGCCCTCATCAATGATCATCAGTCTCCTCGTATTTCTACATATTAGACTCCCTTAAAATGCCGTTAAGAAAAAGTTTCGATTGCTCTCAGAGAACTTGGGTGCAAAATGTGTTGGTGGAATAACTGGGCGCGGGTGGCGATATAGTGATATAGTTTGTGATTTGTTTGGCGTTTGGATGATCATCGTATTGTTGCGTCTGTGTTTTGGGCTCATTCCACCATGAAGGTTCATTCCCTTCCCACCGTTCCCTTTCCGGATCGTCTGGCGCTTGGCACGAAATGAATGCCTGCTTGGTCTCAAACATTTATTTTGTGCAGCGAACGAGCGAAACCACCAAAGCAAAAGGACGTCTTTGATTCCGCTATCCATGCTGTTGATATTGGCCAGCTTTAATGGCCGAACTTAAGACAAAACGATTTAAAAAGGAGCTGGAACACAGAGAGGAAGTGGCACACGACACAGCAGCAGTGGACTCTAAAGGACAGCAGCAAATACACACGTTCTCACACTCGTGTTAAGTTAAGTGATTCGGCCTGGCTCCTGTTTGTGGATTCAAAGTCAAGAGGAATAACAAAGCTTCGTGTCGCAGACTGTATCTGAATAATTGCGGGCAATTCCTGCCTGGCTTTAAAGACGTCGGGAGTTTGAAACGCCAAGGTCAGTGAAACGATTAGCGCGGCCTGGCCCATTTTTAACTGCCAGCAGAACTCAGTTCTTTTCGACTGAATCCGTTCTGCCCAGGCGGGCTTTTATCATAGGGAAATAATGGAGTTGTCAGAGAGAGATGAAACCGCTAGACTTTTAATTAAAGATGTCTACGGATGGCGGCCCCTATTTGGCAAGGATAATTGTTTCCCTACCACCGCAAACAGTGCCGTGGCGCCGGCACAGCCTTGCCACCAAAACAACTGGGCGAGATGAGCATCTCGGAGATAAGGCACTTCGCTTCACACCCGTGTTGCTTTGGAATCAAGAGGAGCAAATGTACCGGCCGGGGGTCTTAACCCGGGCCCGCGGCCCCCCTGCTCGCCCAAGAACACTGTGTTAGTTTCACGATGGCAACGAACACAGTCTACACAAGAAAATGGCTGACCGTGCTGATTCTGAGAGGAGACAAAAGCAAACGCATGTGAAGATATGCAACTGTGACGGGACACACACACAACACCAGTTCCAGATAGATATCGAGGTGTGTATAGTCTGGTGGGGGTCTTCACTGGTGGTGAGTCACCGAATCAAGATAACATGATGAAAGGATAGCTCCTAATTGGACAAAAGTCAATGCACGCAGTTGGCTTTTATCCAATTAGGAGCTATCCATTCATCATGTTATCATGTTATTCCCCCCCCAAAAAAAATCCTTTCACTTGGGGCTGTGATGGATATTTTTTGTGTTTATGATGAAAACCCAGGAAAGTGTTGTTGTGTTGTTGTGTTGTTGTGTTGTTTTGCGGCAGGCTATATTTAAGACCGCTAAAAGCTTGCTTTTGAATTCCGCCAGCGAGGAAACGCGGGTGGGGTTGGTCGTCGCTGCCGCGGTGGTGGAGCCTTGAACCTTTCACAAAGGTGGAGATGGTGTTGCCCACCAGGAACAGACCACTGGTTTTTAGCAAGACCACACATGGTTTTTTGCGATGTCACGGTAAAGAAAAAAGCAGTTTTCGTAATGGAAAACTGAGCTTCACATTAAATTGATGAAACAATCTGACCAAGCTGTTACCGAGAGCGGTGCAGTCTGTTAATGTGAGTGACGAGGCGGAGCCGATGGTTAAAGTCATGTATGAGCCCCGATAGCGTTCATACTCCCTAGTCATACTGCACTAGGATGTGCTGCTGGGATAGCCTCGTCTCCCACCCACACCCAGCTTCATGAATGCTCTCCTCGTACTCACTCTGTTTGTTTGTTTTGTTTGTTTGTCTCGGGGCATGCGTGCTAACATTCAACACGTTCAAGTGTTGTCAAGGCGAGCCCTGCGCCGGTAAGCCAGTCTGCCTCATCATCCCCACATTGTGCCTGCTGGGGGGCGGGTGTTTCAGCGCTTCCTGAGGTGTGCTTCTGCCTCCGCGCTTAACTCACAAGAAGACGCTGCTCCACATTCTCAAATTGTGGTGCGGTAGGCCTGGCGTATTCTACAAAACTCAATAAAGCGGATTATTCAACACCAACTTCCTGTGTCCTTGGATTGGAGGAGACGTAGAATGCCACAACAAATTAAAAACCAATCTGTTAGGTTTTCTTGTAATACAATTCCAACCTGTACGTCCCACATCCCTGTTTTAAACACACTATACCCACTTCCTCCATTGTATATGGCATGCCCATTTGTCATGAGAATGTAATAGGATATCGTTTTACATTAAAATCAATAATGTCTCTTCAAATTCTATATCCCATCAGTCTAGTACCCCGGTGCTGGGGTTGACACAGTGTCACTCGGTGAACAAGGGTTGACTTGAGAACAGATTTATTTGCAGTTGGCGTGGGAACAGACGATCCATGGATGTCGCTCTGTCGGGTGTCTCTTCCATGGATGCTGGTGGTGTCGGAGCATCAATAGTGTCTATCATTATCACTCCACGTGGGAGAGAGACAGAGACGGGGAGAGAGAGAGAGAGAGAACCACGCAGTCCCTCTATCAGCTGGCTGCTGAGCTCTCATTGCCTCTGCCGGGGTTTGATCACGGGACATGACAAGTTGGAAAAAACGGAAAATATATAGTAAACATTTGGAAATTGGAATAAATTCAACCTAGTGGTGACGGCAAATGAGATGACATTAAATATTGAATGAGTCAATGGCTGAGAAATGAGTCAAATGAATTTTGCATTGCATACAAAAACGACCCCCCTCTCATCACACACAGCCCAGCGTGTGGCGGTGGAGCGTTGACAGTCGGAGAGCTGCTCTTAGGCAGCTTATAGGATATGACGTGTGATTGGCTGAATGGGCCCTGATTCAATCCCTGATTGGCTGTAGGCGGTGGCAGCTTCCTGTGATTCTTCCAGTAGTTCCCAGCCACAGACTGTGTGTGTGTGCGTGCATGTCTGTGTGTGCGTGTGTGTGTGTGTAGGTGTGAGAGAGAGACTGTACTGCCCCGTGCACTGATGCCACACCGATACGCAGCTGTAACCCAAACCTGCGACCGCGCGATCGCAATAAAGGGAAGCAGCCATTCGGTGGTGATATTGTTCCTAAGTCTCTGCCGGGAGTACGGTTTACCCTGGAGGATACCTGTCATCCTGTTACACATCCTGTGTGCGTGCGTGTATGGGTGCGTGTGTGTGCATGTGCCTGCGCTCACCGGCTCCTCAGACCGAGCAGAGGTCCGACGTGGAGAGGAGAGGTCAGCCCCTGGGGAGAATTGCAATAAAGGATAGAAGCTCTATATATAGTGGAGGTGTCTGTGCATGCTCAGAGTGCCTCCATGTTTGTTTACGTCTTATATTCCCGTCCCCACTGATGTGCACAACAGCCACAGAACCCCTCCATCGCCGCCCCCCTGTCGCACGCAAGTGACAGGGTAAAGGGTTACGATGGGTTACGATGGGTTACGGGTTATCTCAATCTCTGGCATCCAACAGAGCAGCGGTGGGTGGGGTCAGGAAGGCCAATGAGAATACTCTAAGTGATCTGTATCCTGTTTCATCAGCGCCACACGGCGGGCTGAGCGCCCAGAGACGCATCCTCGCATGCACCTACACACACACACACACACACACACACACACACACACACACACACACACACACACACACATACGGACACACACACACACATACACACGTCCACCCACGACTATCCAGTGCGACAACAGAAGTGACCGAACTGTTCCTTTCAGTATGTTATACAAGAACCAAATGTTGTAATATCTGCAGTTCAGTTCACTATTAACCTCAGACCATTGTCTTATTGCCCATAACACAAATGTAATATTATGCACTTCACTGTGAGTGAGTGGATGACTTTTGTCTACATTTAAATTTGTCTACATTTTCTTGCTACTTGACAACAACTGTGAGCTGTGGACATTGGGCTACATCCAAACCCTGGACCTCATTTGGATATTGAGGTCCAATATCCCCCCCCCCTCCATTGCTAAGAAGAGAAGTCCCTGTGGCCAAGTTTACACTATAAATTGGTGTGTTCCACAGATTTGCTTCCTGAAAGTAGTCATCATTCTTATTACGACTGGGTCCATTATTCTTTATGGGCGCGTGTTGCTTTGCTTGTTCGCAGCAGCTTTATTTTGCTTATGTTTAAATGAAAAGGGCATTCACCATTCCCTTTAGACTGGCTGCCACTATGCAATATAAAATGGACACACATTTCCACAGACACACGCACGCACACACACATACACACATAAGACACCTACAAAGTACACACTCAACAGCTACTCTGTGCTCACCTCATTAACCTACCACATTTGTTTCATCCCTGTCTCTGCTTCTGCTACATACTAATACACTAATACACAGTTCATTGCGCAGGAACCTATTAAACGAATAGGATCCTTCCAGAATAACATTTGTAGCAGCACAAGCATCTCTGTCAGGGTGGCCTTTTTCTGTGTGCGCTTCCTTCTACCCTCACATGATGCACCGCTGTCTGTCTTTCCCAAGACCACACCCAACGCGCACAACTTGGCCGTTCGCACCACCACAATCATAATTAATGCGCAAGAATAGATCCCTCGTCCTCACTCCATAATCCCTCTTCCCATAATCCTGTTTTTAGCAACGTGGCTTTCCACCTCAAACGCCGGCGTCCCTGCCCCTCCCCCCACCATACCAGTGGGGGGAGGCACCACTCTGGTGTCGTCAGTTCTTTTAGTCGTTGAGGAAAACACCCGGGCTTCTCATTGGAGGAGGGCTGAACCGGTGTCGGTCTGGTACTTTGTGTTTAAATGAGCTCTCCGGGGTGGGGTGGGGTTGTCGTTTTCTTATTAGCGTGGTAAGACGCCGTCCCCGGAGAGGCAGCTGGATAGGCTTAGCTGCTCACATGCAAATGGGAGAAGCATCATCGGGAGGCAGCGCAGTTGATGGCGGTTCACTCTGCGCACGGAGAGATGCCCGGCCGGCCAACACCAGTGCCCTGATATGGGAGGTTCTAGGAAGGTGTAGTGTTGCATAGGGCTCTGTATGTTTTCCAGTATTTGACAGATACACGTGTAGATCTCTTCATTTCTCTATCTTAGTTTGATTACTTTCTTGAATACCTATTCTCCGGTATACTTTCTTCCACAAAAACATTTTCTAAAATCGTATTATAATGTATATATACAGTATATAAATTAACAGATATTTTCTTTGCTGTAACGGACTTGAATGCATCTTTGTGGTTGTGGTCACAAGCAGAGAGTATTTGTTGACAGCAGCCTTGCAGCCAATGTCCTTAGTCAGCACTTCCTGGCGACCCGGCAGGAGGGTCGTCTGTGCTCACATGATGCGGTTGACCCTTATTGGCCATTTGACCTTTGACCCCCTCTCTCCGCCCTTAACACAACAGATCTCTCATGTGTTGCATGTCTCTACTGACATGAACCAAGAGGAGCATTGACCTCACTGAACCCACCATTCAGACCTAAATAAATCCGACTCCTCCAACCTCGCCACCACAAGATGTGCTCAGAGATTCCATGTGTGGTTCAGGCGCGTACATGGTGTACAAAGCGCTTCTTCAACAATGTTCCCGGCTCATGTCACAAATCTAAGACATAGCGGAACTACCCCGCCAATTGGATGTCTTTAGATTTTCTGTTGATGGACGTAGGCAAAAAGCTTCGGACTCTCACTCAGACTTAGTATTTAAGTCATTAACGATGAACATGCAGTTCAAAGACTCATCATGATGCCCCCTGTCTTCATCAACATGTAGATTGCCGTGTCAACAATAGCAAATCAATTCAAAGAACGGTTAACGAACCATGAGACCTGTGTGAGATCCAATGGGTCGGCTCCTCTCGAGGCTGTTTGCCCGTATTCTGACCCCCATCGATCCCACCGAGGGATCCGTCTCAGCCTGCTACCGCCACTGCCCTCACCCTTAACCCCTCTCCCACCAAATTAACATTCCACAGCCCTCTCTCCGCCAGACCCCGCCCCCCGGGCCTTCGGCTAAATAGGAGCCACTATGTGTCGCTAGCCAGCACGGCGATGGTGCGCCACTGTCACGCTACTGCCAGGGCATAGTGTAGTGTGCGAGAGAACACGGGCTTGTTCTTTCTCTTCTTCTTCTTCTTCTGCTAGCGGCCATCTTGTGTGCAAACCCTCACCGGCCGCTACGCGTTTGGTGGAGCTGCGAGCTGAAGTGGACCGTGGAAAAATGTGCATTTTGGTGGCCGCACCCTTGTCATAAACAGGTGGAAAGGCTACTCTTGGTTCAGTGGGTCTCTCACAAAATGACAAAGACTCTCTCGTTGAAAGGGGCACAGTTTATACCTGTCTGTGGCCTTGTCTAAAACAATGACAATTACCGGACACATTTTTTGTTTCCATTTCTTTTCTCTCCTCTTAACACTGGACCATGGTTCATTTAGATGCTGCTCCCTTGGCCACCTCCTTCTGTTCTAAAGCCCTTATCAAGATCTCCCTCTTGTCCTCACCCTACCCCACCCCCTCTCCTCGTATCAATCGTAATCCCCCCAGGGGCCCCCTGCCTCTCAAGTTGGTAACTCCTTCTATTACCATGGTAACTGAAGCGAGAAGGAATAAAGAGCCAGGAAACATGGCCCACAGTTACCAGGGGTTACTTATGCTCAGATCAAATGCGGCATCCTTGGAACTCACGCATGGGGGAGGGGGTGTGTGATTGGCTGAGGCTATCTATATGGGGACAGAAGAATAGGCATTTCATAGCGATTATGCCGTTGGATGAGGTTCAACTATGCTTTTGTTAACGTTATTGTGCCTTTTCTTCCGTCATCTGTGCTAATGATCGGTCCTGTTACTTTAAGATCTGCTAGTTGCAATCACTCAAGACAGCTGTCTTTGGAGTGAGTGAGTGAGTGTGTGTGTGTGTGTGTAACTGTGTGTGACTGTGTGCATGTGGGTGCAAGAAGCGTAGAGTAGGTTGTGCGTACTTGACACATCATTACACATCATTACCAATAAAACACATGCTCCTTTCAGCCTGCCATTAACGTGATCCAGACACACACACACACACACACACACATCCCCTCCCCAACCCACCATTCCCATGCCTCTGCCTGTGTGCAGGAGATTGTGTGGTCTGTCGTCACGCGTTGGAGTAAGCGACCGGGGTTCGGGCTTGTGCCACCACAGGCCTCGTCCCACCACCACATGGGTCCAAACGAGCCTCATTAACAGCACGGCGAGACCCCCGCCGTCTCAACAAGTGACCACCTTATCCATACAGCTTTCCACAGCCCTCGCCCATCTGTGGGCTGGACGCTCAGGATCGTTTGGATAAAGAACTGCAATCTCACTCAAAGGCATGTGTTGGCTCTGTCCTGCAATTTGGATCATCGGTGATAAAGCAATGTTTTAGCATGTTGAAAGTGGAGTTGTGGCATAGCGCACAGCTTAGATTTGATTCGGCAAGAATGCCACGCAAAGCACTTTGAGGTACATTGTGTAACAGAACAAAAGAATGTCACAGTTTTGTTGAGGATTTTTGTGGACTACTTTAGAAAAGAGGATGTCAGTGTTGCTAATATGTCTGATAGAAGCTAGCTTGATGCCTTGATGGATGGTCCATAAAAAAGTATGCTTGCTTTTTGTAAATGTATGGTATACTTGTTATTGGGAATCAATTAACAACACAAAACCAATAGTATCCACCATTTAGCATAAAAACATGCTATCGTAGCCTAGCAGTCCTAGCAATTGTATTTGTTATTTATGTGCACATGCAAAGAAAGCGTATTATGCTGTAAACGGAAAGGCAGAGGGCTGCGCTCGACAATGTTGCCGTGCCTTATTAGCTAGCCTATTAGCAATTGTCTAAGTGGTATTTGCAGCCGTATTAGCGTAATTGGGTGGAAGGCTAGTTGCCGTGACAAATCAATTCCATTTGTATACTTGAAGCCTTGTTTTTGTGTGGTTCCTGAAGAGATTACAGCTCCCAGTGAATAATACATCATTTATAAAGGAACGACAGTACGGCTCTTTGAACCAGAATTTCACACATTGCCAAACTTGCCACAAGCCAGAAGTACTTGCGTTCAGATGTGAATTCTGGGGAGAGCATGTTTGAATGTGAAAAAGTCAGCCTGTCTGCGTAGACGTACGGCACCTGTTGTGTTTCCCAGTGCTCTGACACCGCACTGATAGCCATTTTATTTTAAGTCAAATAGCCTTGACGAAAAGACACTTCTCAGATAAAGGAAGGTCCTTTTGACTCTGCGAGCTTATCTCGACAAAATAGTTTCAGGTCTCACGTCTCCTCCTTGTTTCAGAGGACACTCGGATGAATTAGTGAACATCTGTTCAAGCCAAACTACATGGGCCACTAGCTCCTTTTCCTTGCATGATGTGGTGTGTGATGTGATTAATAGATAATGTTTTCTAAAGCATATTCACAAATTACTAAATGCTGCTTTGAGATGAGCCTCTGAATAGGCATACATCTCACATTTAGTCAAACTGCCGTGCTTTAGCTAGTTCTCAGTACTCTGAATAACTTTGTCCATTCATTAATTCAGTGTAATTCATGAATGAATTAAGGTCATACATCCAGTGTATTCCTGTACAGTGTATTGTTTCATTTTTCATCTATTTACGTGAATCTTTTTGATAATGATTTTGTTCAGAATATTTTGTTCTGGTACTGCGGTAGTGGATACACCAGTCAGAGGGAGGGAACATACAATTAAAGTCTCCTAATAGCTCATCATGAGGCAAGATAATTATAACACAGTGCAATGCTAATTATACCAGCCATCTCCTCTCCACATGTCCTACTAAAGCCAATGTCATTCTGCTTGAACAACCGCCATGTGGCCCACTTTAAGGTATGCTAGCCAGAATGGCTACAGCATCTGCAAATAACGGTTATTATTTCGAGTTGTTGTACGCTGTGTTTTCTCCCTGTTGTTTCATGGAAACTGTGAGCGAGGGAAAGTGTATTGTAGGCATGGTGTTTGCAGCAGCACTAGTAGCATGCGAGAGGTGTGAAAAGGTGTTGGTTAATGACTGAGAATTTTTGAACACAGACAGTTTTCCCGTCAGGGGAACTCAGCGTCTTTAGGGTGTAACACCCACACACCACAAGCCCAATATACTCAATAGGTTTAGCTGTTGATGCTGCTTCTGCACACGCAAGGGCTATGGGTGGCTGAACCCATGTCAGTGTTTCACCGTGCATGTCTGTCTGGTGTTGTTTCACATCAACGGACTCCCTCAGGCCAAGGAGTGTGTGTGTGTGTGCACCTATGTGTGTGTGTGTGGGCGCGTGTGCACATGTATGCATGCACTACTTGGTTATCTGATAGAGATGTCATGACTCACAAACAGGACGTGGTGGCTGAGTGGTTGGGATGAGGATCACGTGACGTGCTGGCTGGACACCTCACTCGTGTCGGGCTGGGGTGTCTTGGAGAGACAGACAGAGGACTTTACTGCCACCTGTGACCTGCTCCCGCGTCACATGAAACACAATTCTGGTGTGTCCCCTTGATTCCGTGACGTAAACGAGAGACTGGTCTGTGTAAGTAGAGCCAACACAGTCGTATCCGGCGGTGCCACTGGGTGGATATGCAGGTGCTCTCTGTAAGCTGCTCATCCGTGTCTCCATTTGGGGCTTTAAGCAGCAATCAATTCAAAAAGTCGATTGGTGTGTTAAAAAAAGAAAATTGTGCCCTCGATAACCGGCCGCCACAAAACAGAGCGGTCTTATCAGGGATTATCAGTCACACACACACACATACATACACGTATACAACCACACACACACACACACTGTGTTTTCCATGATAACAGGAAGGAAGGGTGGGTTTGACTTCCTGTGCTGGTAGTTGCTGATGTTTACTTTTATCTGTGGACGGGGAACGGGCGGGGCAGCTCCAGCATCTCCCAGCATGCCCTCCTCCCTCCCTCCCGCTCTTGGAATCCACAGCGAGAGACTCCCAGGGGATCCCAGGGGGCTGCTATCATCACCACGTTGATCCTTCAAAGTTAGAGATATGGAAACCATTTTCAGACTTTTCAGGATTCCTCGCATGTCTCAATGTTTGTGTGTGTGTGTGTGTGTGTGTGCATGTGTGCGTGTGTGCATGTCTGTCTGTCTGTCTGCCTGCCTGTCTGCCTGTCTGTGTGTGTGTGTCCACTCTATGCAGGTGTCCTTGACAAAATCTAAAATGTACTTTTGCACAACGTAAGCTCTAATGATTGCTTTAGTTTTCCCCCACACACCCTCTCTCTCTTTCTCTCTCTCTCTCTCTCTCTCTCTCTCTTCTTCTTTGTCAACAGTTACAAAAAGTGCTGACGACTGGATTATTTTATAAAGGGGTATGTTTTTTTCCCAGACAGTTTTTCCAGGTCTTTCCTAAATACAGGATAGTGTAAGTAGTGGGTGGGCTATGTACTGAGCTAGACACCCAACCCATGCCACGCCTGCTCCATAGTGACGTTATATTGGAACTCACTGCACGTCCGAGACTTGGGGTACACCTGTCATTTTGACGTGACACTTGTGATGGGACACGGCAGATCGGAACACGGGTCTGACCTATTTCATACCTATAATATACCTCTAAAAAGCTCTGTAATGGTCGAGGCCACTGCAGGAGTGGGTGGTGGCAGAGGGGAGCCCAGCAGAAGCAGGCACATTACATTACATTACATTACAGAGGACCATTTGCATTCCAGCGGAGTAGGGCTAGATATTGCAATTTCAATATGATTCACTATTATTGAGGCATTGTGAGTACATTTTAGTTTTGGGGGGTTGACTGATTGTAATGAAAAATTGTGTAACCGAGGCCTCATACAGTACAGTGCAGTACAGACCACTTC
>OMOU01044782.1:0-14485 GCA_900312585.1 Malacocephalus occidentalis
TGTACGCTATGTCATGATGGGATGTCATGTGTCATAATGTCATAGCACATCATACTGTTTTGTTTTTTATTGACATCAAATGATATTGCATCATACCATGTCATCAAATATTAAGTCATGTCATATGACGTCATAAAATGTATGACATCATCAGCATTATATATGTATATCAATTGTAATGTCACAGCATATCATATTGCATCATATTGCATCATATTGTTTCTCATCATATTATTGTCATTATATATTATATATATATATATATATATATATCACATGTGTCTCATTGTATTAATGTAAAGCCTATACTTCCCATCACTGGACAGTATCTCATCGGATGACGTTTAGCGTTAGCAGAGTTCATCTGTTCTTCCTCCTCCTCGATGTCTCTCAACCATTTGCTCCGCGCGTCCACAGTCATCGGTGCTGGTGAGCCTGCGGCTGCTGCAGACCTCCATGGAGGCGGTGGTGGGCCAGGAGAACGTGGAGGTGGAGACGGAGGGCTACCTACTGGAGAAGGGCGTGAAGGAGACCATCATGGAGTATGTGGACCCGGTGCTCAAGTTCCTCATGCTGAACCAGGTGGCCGACGGGGAGGAGACGCCCGGCGCCACGGCTTGAAGTACACGCCTCCTCCTCCGCCCCAACACCAACACCAACACCAACACCAACACCAACACCAACACCAACACCAACACCAACACACGCCAGCAACCCTTCCGGAAGTGAATCTACTGTATTATGATGTAATATGAACGGGTGATTTATGAGAAGATCTGGTCAAGATCAGTCAGGCAGAACATTTGAAAGCAGATTTCATAGCGTTTCCTTGGATGACACACAATTGTACACAATAATGTTTACCTCTTAGTCGGTGGTTATAGAATTTGAGTTATAAGCGCGGACAACAGCAGGTGTATTGATCGTATATTGGTCGTATATTCATACAATAATGGACTAAATTACAATAATGGACTATGATATGCATGGTTCCGGTATTAATATCTCATTTTAAATATGTTGTTAAATATTATTTATTGAATATTATTTTTATTTTTATTAAGAGGTGTTTTTAATTGAGACATAATTTGAATGAATGCTTTGTGACTTTGTGGTACAATAATGAATGATATGCTTAAAAGGATTTGGGCAGTCAAGTCTCATTGAAATGGGATTTCTTTGTGGTTTCATTAATGAATAAAATTGGCAACGTATACAAAATAAATGTGACTTCTGATCTGGATTTGTTTTTTTATGTGCATTGAGAGTAGCTTACTCCAATACCTGGGCAAATGATTCATAAAACAAAATATCAATGGCACAATGTGAAAATACCGTAATGTATTGTAAAGCTGACCATAGAGAGATGAGTGGTGCAATGTTCTGCTATAATAAAAGCATTACCTTTTTAATTGCCTTATTCTCTCCCTGTCACTTATTGCGCTGTTGGAATGTCCCATTCCGCTGGACTCTCTCCTGGCAGCTCGTGTAATAGGATTACGCCGACGGGTTAACTGATGTCCGTAATACAATAACAACCTTGTAAGGTGTCCTCTAGACTGATACCTTTCGGAAAGCCAGTAATCCGATTGGTTAATACGCAACCTGCTGCTCTAGCACTCACACACCTGTATGCAGTCCAACAGGACATCATTGGAGCCTTATCTGCTGGTTCAGTTCAAATGCATTGAGACATCTCAAACAACGTATGAGATGATTGATTATATGGTTGCATGTAGTTTTCTTTCTCCAAAATATCAGCCACGGCTTTTCATGTTAATAACTTCCTTCCATTCGATTTGATTAAATCAAATGAAGACTTTTATTGGACAATGTTTGATGATGTAAATAAACAACCGGCGGGCCTAAAATGATTTGGCGCACAAAACATGAAGTCATTCATATTTGTTCCAATTGCAATATAAATATCCTGCTCTTCATCTCTCTTTAGTTTGCCATGTTTTGCTCTCTTCCAGTCATCAGCCCATGAGTTCTGCGTCATGAGACACAGTACTGCATGAGACCCACTTCCTGAGTCTCGATCAGGTATCCTGTCTGTTGCCCACAGTCCTCCTGTTCCTCCGCCTGTTCCTCCGCCTCCTTCTCCTCCTCCTGGCACGGCATCTCTTCATCCCGCTCCGAGACGGACGGGCGGCCGCTGAAGAGATGCCCGGCGGTTTGGAACAGACACCATTTGGCCACGCTCTGGTGCAGACACGACGCCGCCCCTTTGCAGCAAGCGCAGTGCCACGTCTTCCCCTGGGAGTTGTAGTTCACCAGCACTCTGCCCGTCCCGCTGTGGCGGCCGGGCGCGGGCTCATAGACGGACACGTAGTGCTTGTGTTCGCGGCCGCCGAGGGTCACGCGGCTGACCAATCGCGCGCCTCGGCTCTCCGCCTGCTCCCGGCGCGCTAAACACTGGCGCCCGGTGGCCGCTCCGAACCACTGCTGCTCCACCATGCGGCTCAGCGTCTCGCCGCAGGGCTCCACGTGCTGCGCCTCGGACGTGCAGTAGTCCAGAGACTTGACGTGCGCGCACCACTGCGCCTCCGGCACCGCCGCCAACCCCGGCACACCTTTCAGGTACTCGTGGTCTACCTGGCCGCCGCAGCGCTCCACGTCGCAGCCCACCAGCGGGGAAACTCCCCAGGTGTTCTTCGCCGCATGGACGGG
The DNA here is from genome assembly GCA_900312585.1 of Malacocephalus occidentalis. NCBI lineage: Eukaryota > Metazoa > Chordata > Actinopteri > Gadiformes > Macrouridae > Malacocephalus > Malacocephalus occidentalis. Next base: position 2,674 of record OMOU01044782.1, read on the forward strand.
AACGCAGGGCCCCATGAAAGACCTGGCCACCACGTACACGCCGTTGCCTCGATCCACACACTGCGAAGGCAGATGGTGGTCGGCCGTGATGGCGAGGCGGGGCGGTCGGGCGCTGTGCTTCCGCTGGATGTGTTTCTTGATGTTGTTGCTCTTCACCGACATGCCGCAGTGGGAACACTGGACGGATCGCCGCTTAGTGGTCACGGAAGGCCTCGGCTTTGGCGCCCCCGCTGCTTCGAGCGGAGGTGGGGTCAGTGGCTCTACGGGTGGTGGTGGTGGTGGTGGAGGCTGGGTTGCAGCTAGTGCGCCGGGCTGAGGTGGAGGAGGGGGTCCTGCGGCGTCGGGGTGGGACATCAGGTGCTTCAGGAGCTCCTGTCTGTTGCGGTAGGACCGCGGACACCCGTAGCAGTGGAAGTGCACCGACTTGCCATCACAGCCCAGCTTGCAGCTGTAAATAACGTAGCCTGAAACAACGAGACAAAAGGATTCTTTCATTTGTTTCAATAAAGGCTATTGAGAGAACAGATGTGCAGACACACTGACCTCCGTGCTGCACGGCCTTCCATTTGTGGCTGGCCAGGTGGGTCATTATCTGGGGGTACTCTGTGGGCTTGTACTGCGTGGCCGAGCAGAACGGACACAGGAACAGGCTGCTGTCCTGCCAGCGCAGCGGACTGGGGGTCCCTTGGCTTGTCCTGTGCACCGTTATGTGCTGGGAACAGGGTTTGAATATGAACTGTACATCATAGGTGGAGAAGGCAGTGTGATTGATTGCTGTGTTTAGATATAGATGGGGTTAGACACGTACAGAGACAGGCGGTCGGTTGGGTGGATCTGTTGGTGGCTGAGGAGGAGCTGGCAGTGCTGGTGGTGCTGGTGCTGGTGGTTGGGGTTGGGTGGGGCGTGGTTCCGCTGGAGTCAGCGGTGTCGTCGTCGGTCCTACGGGCTGGACATGAGCCCTTGTCGGTGGAGGAGGTCCTATGGGTGGAGGAGGTTCTGTGGGTGGAGGTGGCTCTCCTTCAGGGCTGAGGTGGCACTGCAGGTGCTTCAGGAGTTCCCTCCTGCCGTAGGACTGTGCACACCGGTAGCAGTGGAAGTGCACCGGCTTGCCATCACAGCCCAGCCTGCAGCTGTAAATAACGTAGCCTGAAACAGAGAAGAGCGTGTGAAAGAATGAGTCAGCCAATGGAAATGAGTTCCAAATTCAAAGGTTATAGCTGCTGGAGGTAAAGGCTGAGGGTTGTAAAGGGAGAGAGAGAGAGAGAGAGAAAAATAAGAGAATTGTAGAGAGCTGAAGAAAGAGAGGATTTGGAAAATAAACAACCGAAAAGAACGCCCCCTCCCTCTCCGCTTCCTCCCTCCATACGTTTCTGCACGTTTGGTGGAGCTATGATAATGCCATGTGCACAAATATGATGAAAGGCGAAATGGATTCCCTGAACCAATCAGCAAAGGGATGTCCAGATGGGTCAGGAATGAGCCATGGTTGGTCTAAAATGGAAATGCTTTCCTACAGAGGGAGGTGCAGTCAACCACAACAGATATTCTCACGGAGCATTTCACTGGCTAATCGCTGACCGCTGGCTGCGGCATTTCGAACAAAATGCACTAAAATCATAGCTGTTAAATCTCACCCACACACTTTCAAAACATACGGAGGTGTGTGTGTGTGTGTGCGTGTGCGTGTTTCACACATCCTCACCTCCATGCTGCACGGCCTTCCATTTGTGGCTGGCCAGGTGGGTCATTATCTGGGGGTACTCTGTGGGCTTGTAATGCGCGGCCGAGCAGAACGGACACAGGAACAGGCCGCTGCCCTGCCAACGCAGCGGGCCGGGGGTCTCCTCGCCGGCCCTGTGTACCGTTATGTGCTGCTGTGTAGGAGAAGAAAAAGATCCAAATGTTAGCTCTACATAATGTTCTGGTGTGAGATAAGCCGGAGATAGAAGATAAAACACTGAATTAATCCTGTGAGAGGACGGGCAAGTATATCAGCATTGACTCACAGGAGTAGAAATAGGAACAGACAACAGAACAAGAATAACACAATGACAATAACACAACAAGATATATCATTGGATGTATAATAATATGGGAGGCTGTTGGCGTGGGAGACTTATAGACTAAATAATACAATAAACCATATTCATATAATGCTGCATGTACTTGTGGTGCATACAGATGATGGACTTGGTGGAGTAGGGGCCGGTGGTACTACTTTGGGTGGAGGAGGGGCCGGTGGTACTACTTTGGGTGGAGGAGGGGCCGGTGGTACTACTTTGGGTGGAGGAGGGGCCGGTGGTACTACTTTGGGCGGAGGAGTGGTCGGTGGTGCCGCTGTGGCGGTTGGCACCTGTACTGCAGTGGTTCTGGGCGGTTCTGTCGGGGCTGGAGGCCGGGCAGGGGGCGTGTCCACTCTGCACCGATCTTCCACGGGTGGATCTGGTTTGGGATGAGGCGGTGGTGGCGTCGCCTGCGGTCCTACGGGAGGCTGGACGGGAGGTCTTGCCGGCGGAGGAGGAGGGGGTCCTGCGGCGTCGGGGTGGGACATCAGGTGCTTCAGGAGCTCCTGTCTGTTGCGGTAGGACCGCGGACACCCGTAGCAGTGGAAGTGCACCGACTTGCCATCACAGCCCAGCTTGCAGCTGTAAATAACGTAGCCTGAAACAAGAGAAGAAGAGGGATAGAAGTCAGGATCCCACTTGATTATTGATAAGATATTGATTTATAGGTTATCGATATTGCTGACACATAAAAATAATGTATGTATAATAGATTGGATATGTATTGTAAAATGCATTATAATATGTATATACCATTTTCAATGCACATATATATATATCCTCTTCTAGCAATTTGATCTTTTTTGCCTACTGTCGCATGCCATGTTACAAAAATGTCAGTGTTCAGAATGGCTGTTAAGATGTACTTTGGACTTTTGACTTTGACTTAATTTAAGGCCTTTAAGGTGGTAAAGATATGATAAAGGCGCTGTATATACAAACTGATTGCCTCATGATTCGTCATTTAACATGAGCAAAATGGTATTACTAATCACTAACTGAGGCGTGACGTGCATAGGGTCAGGGTCAGGGTTCGTTAAATTGTATTACGGACAGATGTTGCCCGGGTAACAACAATGTGTGTGGAATTAGACACATGAAAACATCTATCTATCGTGTATTGAGTGGAGATGCAGACACACTGACCTCTGTGCTGCACGGCCTTCCATTTGTGGCTGGCCAAGTGGGTCATTATCTGGGGGTAGTCTGTGGGCTTGTACTGCGCGGCTGAGCAGAAGGGACACAGGAACAGGCCGCTGTCCTGCCAGCGCAGCGGACTGGGGGTCTCCTCGCCGACCCTGTGTACCGTTATGTGCTGCTGTGTAGGAGAAGCGAGTCCCCGTGTTGGAAGTGAGTTAACATAGCCTGGACAGTATGTGGTTTATTGCTTCGATAATGTATGCAAATACAGCATAATCTGTCAATTTGAATACAAAAAAATGTCCTCCTCATTAACACACTACTTCTGCAAGACAGTATATTTAGTCATATGATTGAGTGTAACTGTTTATGATGATGATGGAGCCTGTAAATTATTCATGTGACCTGTAAGAAACTTTTTCAATCTTCAGTGAAAACATACCACCCAGTTACATACACACATTTAATTGCAAATAGATATAAATGATATAGACTATATACAATATTCAATACAAAAATTATATTAAACCAACTTTAACTTGCAATATCAAATAGAACTTTTGTCTTAACCTCTATCCAGCCAGAATGGTGGCAAAGAAAACCTGCGTTTATGTGGTCGGGTTATTAATCAGATGCACAATTAATCAACATACATAAAGTATACATACAACCAACAACTAACTCCACTGAACCTACATTCATATTTAGATGATCCCTTCGGCGCAAAAAATAAAAAGGGACAAGCCCTTGCTTCAATACGTGGATGGGTAGAGGTTCAATATGGCGGCATTCTGACAGCCAATCACGATCGAGGCTGTAGGAACGCCCCTCGATGGCGAAACCCCCACGTGATTTAGAAACAGTTGCGCGGTTACGTCACGTGACAACTTGACAGCGTTTACCGCATTTTCGTCACATGGAGATGCTAAAAGAAAGAGTCGACTCTTTTGACCGCCTTTCCAGAAACTATTCTATTCGGTTGTTGTTTTAATGATACTGAGCATTTAAGACCTCACCTTGAAGTCGACTTATTCATTATACACCCCTTATTTTACACACTGTTTTTGTTTGAATTGTAACTATGTAAGTTGTAAGTATTTACATGTTGCAGTATCTTAATTAAAATGTAAACATCTAAAAATGCTACAGACACAATTCAAAGTGCGCCCAAGGATTTGGTTTTATTTGCATTGTATTTATAGTATGAATAATTTGCATATTAGCAGTACGAATCTGTACAGGAGAGTGGGAGACACGCCCAAAACACAACGGCTCAAATGATCAACTCGTCCGTCAGTGACGAGTCTCACTAGCATGTGGCTAACTGTTGCCCCGGAAAGCTATTGAGTTTGGGCTAGCTGTCAAGCTAGGTAAAAGTATTTCTAAAGCTAAACGCCACCTAAAGCAAGGGCTGGGTGAAAGGGAATTTCTGTACAGTTAAAAAGGTAAGATGAACTACTGGGTACGTTTCTTGTCACTTTATTTGTATTGCTGCATCAACTGAAGATGGGTTCAAATCCCCTACTAACGTAGCTAGCTACTTTATTCAAGTCTTCTATTTAACGTAAACGAAGGAACGAAAAAGGGTCGACGTCAAGATGAATTAACGCTTAAGCACACGTCCTCATCCGACTTCAACCTCTTATTTGTCTTATGTCCACAAATCGTGTGCTGGGTTTCAGTTCGGGTCAACAACCCGAACGCCTTTGGTTATCCGCCGTGTGTCACCATGAATCTAAAGTTTCTGAAAATATAACGGAAAATGTGATCATTTTCACTGAGTATGGCTGAGGAGTGTCCTTTGTGCAGTTATCAAACAGCCGTGTAATACGTCCATGTTGAGAATAACACACAATCTCATGCTTTTTTATTACTATCTTTCTATTATCTATCTTTTTGTCATTTGTTATGTTTGTGTCACAATGCTTATTATATACTATATAATATTTAGCAGCTTATATGTTGTGCTCCTGTTGTATTAGAAAGGCACATTCGCTGTGGTGGAATGATATTGCGAGAGTTCAACGTGATATTATGCACAATTTGTTAGTGAACCAATCCAATTGTGTTGTTTGGGTTATAAAATGAAGGCCTATGTTCAACTTTGTATTTAAACAACACATTGTACACATCATATATGCTAACAAACAAAGTAGTATATATATAAAATAGGTTAGATCATGGCTAAGATTCTAACATGATTATGATGTTATATTCACTATTGGGTTAAATGAAGACTTGTCGTTTCTCCACTGCCTCAGTCCACCACGTAGTTTCTTAGTCATCGAGTCATGACCCAAACATACTTCAAGATGTTTACCTCTGCAGTCTTCCCAGAATACACTCCACTGGTTTCGCTGTGTGGAGAAGTATTTTGCTTGTAAATTGCGCTTACGTTTTATTCGTATGTTTAGCCCGTTATTACTCTGTACTTTGTTGCGCCGGCTGTGTTGTACCAGCTCAACTGTTGCCCTATGTCACAATGTCACGATTTGGTCTGATAAGCTTAATGCAACTGATGACATCACAACGCACATAAAATAAGACCCAGTACGTCTATTGTCTAAGTGCCCTATGGGATGTTTGACATATTCTGACCTGGTGCTTTGCATTCTCTGCTGAGCCTAGGTGGTTCCTAACCTTCGGGTCACGACCCAAAGCGGGTTGCTTCAAATAGGCTGCATGGGGTTGCAAGGGTTACAAGCTACAGATATTGTCTGTACTTTTTTATGGACTAAATATTGTAAAGCCAATGTTTTATACACACAGAGATTGCCTCATGATTCATAGCCATGATCAAAACACTACAAACTACTTTATTGATGTTATGATATAAGGAGTCTCTTTCACAATCATTTTTCTGACCAGAAAATTGAGTCACAGGCCAGAAAAAGACGGGAACCACTGGCTTTGCATCAAACACGGAGTAAACTTTGTGTTGAATTATATTCAACATAAAAATAGATCACTGAAGATGTGGGAGTTTTGTGTAGGGCCTAGTTGAAGTTCTGTCCCAGTGTGTAGGAGGTGGAGCTGGGGGAGCAGATAGAGATTTTCTAGTTTTCCCTGAACCACCACAGCGGGTGTTGTCTCTCTAACAGCACAGCCTGCAGAAACCTCTTCAGTAAAAAAGATCCTTCATTCTAACCATTTAGTGGGTATGATTTGATAGACAAATAATACCTACTTTCTACAATGTCATGCTTTTCAGCATACGAAACAGGATATTAACATTTGATTTGTGATAATGGGAGTACGTTTACGACTCCTTAAAGGTGTTATGATGAATGTTATATGTTATATATAATGTTGTTATACTTGCCTACTTTATAGGCTACTCCGCACAGCATACAAAATAGGCTACTTCATAAAGGCACACTACCATCTCTACCATTTTCCCACTCCCGTTCCCATTCCCACTGCTCCTCGCAGTGAATGGGCTCGTAAGAGTTGGCCAGATATGATGACAATCTACAGGGAACAAATAAAGCAGTCGGACCAAGCGCATGTACAATGGAATAACCTTTGGGAAACTCTGCTCTGGTATGCAGCGTCAGTGTGTTTGCTATTCCCAAGTTTTATAGCACACCGTCACTGCTAAGAAATGAATGTCATCTCCAGATGTCAAATATTTGCCCCATCCTTTTGTGTGGAAAATGTTGAGCGAAGCTCCTTTTTTTTTTAATCAAAATTGCCTTGTGTGTTCTTTTGGCAAAATGATATAAGCCGAGGCCTAGTTTAACACAACGACAAACAGCTTTATCACTAAATTGCCATTGCTGGTACAGCAAAGTCGTGTTTACAATTGGTCCTAATGGTAATCATGTTTTGACTGTGATCTTTGTGCTCAGGTTAGAAATGGAAGGAGATGATCAGGGTCTCTCTTCAGAACCGCTGGACGATCATTCCCAGAGAGGAAGCATCGCTTCTTCTGCAACACTAACCCGTGGTAGGCTACTGCAAACACATCGTCAGAGTCACGCCTACAAAATGAAAGCCCCTTCATCCATGTAAACAGGGTCCTTAAATATGAATCACAAGATCCAGCTATAAAACGCAAATGGAATCCACACATGCTGCTTAATACCTCACTGCCGTCACTATCACTAAATGGTCAAAGGAATAGCTACGTATACCACCCACCCTTGTTGCCATGGGTGGGTGGTCATGATGATGATGATGATGATGATGATGATGATGATGATGATGATGCTGTCCCTGTGTCGGTTCGCCCAGCTCAGGATGTGCTGGTCTACCTGGTGGGCGACAGCGCCGTCCACCTGACTGTGGAGGGGTTGGGCGGAGTCAGCGTTCAGGAGCTAGGCCGCAACGTCCGCGACGCGCTGCGCATCCCCGAAGCCCTGCTCGACGTCTTCGCTTTCTGGCTCTGCTCCCCGCTGTTGGGTAAGCGTGCGTGCGTGCGTGCGTGTGTGTGTGTGTGGAGGCTAATTGGCCTCACCTGGCCCAGTTAGAGTCAGGGAGGGGTGGGGCTACAAACCTGTGGTGCATTGGCTGATCAGTGCACCACAGTCAGCCACCAGCACACACACACACTCAGACGAGCTCTGTCTGCTCTGCCATCTCATCTCATTTCATACCACCATTACAATAAACCATACTTTCGACACCACTACTGCCTGTGTCTGCTTGCCTGCCTGTCATTGTGGCACGGAAGTTTGCTGTGACGAGTGATTCATAACGGCAACATAAACCGGTTGAGACGTTCTGCGCTGCCTGGACTGCTTTTCTGGAGCGGTTCTGACCTTTACCACACGGTTTACACACGGTTCCCTTTTCAAATGCTGAAAATGCTCCGAGGGTTTTTGTTCTGGTCTTGTGATAAGAAGAGGAAGTCTATATTTGGAGCATGATTTAGCCACCGCTTTTAAACCCTCCTCATCCTCATCCTAGCCAACCACACACCAGAAATGAAACGGAAGAACCTGGCGTCTCCCTGGCCACTAACCCATATTTCTCGTGTCCTGCTCATCCCAGAGTTGCAGTTGAAACCCAGACACCAACCGTACAAACTGTGCCGGCAGTGGCAGGACCTGCTGTATCGCTTCACGGAGGCCTCCGAAGAGGACATATCCCAAGGTGAGACGGCGTCCACAGACGAGTGATCCGTACCCGAATGGACCTTCACAAAACAGACTCCTGCAAAAACCACCCCCGTCGTCAGGCCCGTTTTGATCAGCAACGTCCACTAGGCGGCGCTGACTCTGACCGTGCATGTATATAGAGCGTAGGTGTATATAATCATAATCGTATGGCCCATAATCATATGGCCTGTAAAGCCCTTTGAGGCTGTAACTGTGATCAAGGGCTATGCAAATAAAATGGACTTGATTGCCGTTTGAACATGCAGATCGTGGTTCTCGTTGGGAGGAGCGAGACATGACTTTGATTTTCTCTGTTTGCCAGATGAGCCGTGTCTTCAGTATCGGCGGAATGTGTTTTATCCCAAGTCGAAAGAGCTACAGGTAGGCCTTCATAACGCAAATATGTGTAATGTATCTGAGACAGTACAGACCAAGGTGGGTGGGTGTGTGCGCATGTGTGTGTGTGTGTTACATTACAGCTGGATTCTAATTGGATATAACATCATTTATTTCCTGTAAAAACTGTAAAGCATGTATTCTATATTATATGGTCAACAAATGACTGAACAGACAATTAGACTCAAGCAGACCCTCATCAGTCACAAAGGGGTTGTGGTCTCTGACCTCTGACCCTTGACCTCCTCTCCTCTTCCAACCAGATGGAGGACGAGGGCACGCTGAGGCTCTTGTATGAGGAGGCCCACAGCAACATCCTGTCGGACCGCTACCCGTGTGACCCGGACCACTGGACCAGCCTGGGGGCCCTGTCGCTGGCCCTGGAGGAGGGGGTGGGCCTGGCCAACCAGACGCTGGCTGCCGTCATCAAGTAGGTCCCGCAGTGACGTAGGCCGCAGCGCTGCACGGAGCGACTGACTCGACGATAAGCGTGGAGCGGAGACCGTTGTCGATCACAGCAACCTGCGTGATCCACGAGTGCCATGCATCAAGGTGTTTTGGGAGGCGTTCATTTGTTGCTCTCAGCTACTTCTTGTATGCCGTCCTTGTTGTTTGTTCTGTAATTCGGTATTGCATATCTCTCTCTCTCTCTCTCTCACTCTCACTCTCACTCTCACACTCACACAGCTGGTCTGTGTTCAACTAGTATTTTGCCTAAATAAAGAACGCCCATTATGCTAGGAGACCTAAAGTCAAACGTTGACTGTGCAGTTTGGTTTATTAATCCAAGGGCATTGCCGATCAAGGTTTTTAAGTTAGGTAAATTCTCTGATTATATAATTGAAATGATGGTGGTCAGCGGTCACTACAGTTACAGCTACGTATTTGTCTGAGAAAATACTTTAACTGTGCATCACAAGTAGCCTGAACCAGGGGGGCGGAATTCCAAACCTTTTCATGAGTAGAATAAGCAATACTGTCTCATTAACCTGTCCAAAATAAAAATCAGTATATGTACATATTTATTCAAATGTATGGGTTGTGACCCACCATTTGGAAACCACTGTGTGGTGCTAAAATAACGGGAGCATTATTTACCACCACTGGCACCAAATCTTGCATATACTAATTCTTGTGTCGTCTAATCCAACTGCGATGTCATGTCGGCCATTTACCATGCCGGGTCTCAACCGTTCCTTTCCCCTCGCCACCCGCAGAGAGAAGAAGCTGATCTCCTACCTGCCCGCGTCGGTGGCCTACGGGTGCGGTGGCTTGCTCTCCACCCTGAGAGGGAGAGGAGGTCGCCAGGCGGCGCTGGAGCAAAAGCTGCTGGAGGAGTACCGCAAGGTGTGCTCCTCGGGACCCTCGGACACACTTCACCTGCTGCACCAGTACCTCCAGACCTGCCACGCCCTGCCTTACTACGGGTAAGACTATTAGTATTGTAGCGCTGCACTGTATAGTATCTACCAGTCGGCCACGTGATGACCTAGTGTCTACCAGTCGGCCACGTGATGACCTAGTGTCTACCAGTCGGCCACGTGATGACCTAGTGTCTACCAGTCAGCAACGTGATGACCTAGTGTCTACCAGTTGGCAACGTGATGTCTTGTGTGCAACCAGGTGTGCGTTCTTCTCCGGGGAGATTGACAAGCCGGTGCAGGGGCTGCTCCAGCGCGTGAAGCGCAAGGCGGTCAGCGTGGGGATCAGCCTGGACGGCGTGTACGTGATGGACGTCAAGGAGAAGGTGAGCGCGGGGTGGGATCACATGGTGCACCGTGTGAGGAAGTTAGCGGCTAGCGCTACAAGGATAATACCCTGCTATTGGTTTCCCTCTCTTTTGCATTGCGTAGCATCTCATCCTCGCTATCTTGCTAGCATCACCAGCAAAGGGGTCAACTTAGAGTTGTGAGTTGTGAGTTGTGAGGAAACTATCCTACGAAACTACCCTACCCATGCTACCCTGCGTCATGAGCGCTTGGACCTTGTTCTATTAAATCTTACCATACTGTCAGCGATACACTATATATATATATAGCGACAAAGTTTGTTTCTGTTCCCCGGCAGCACGTTCTGTTGGGCCTGCGCTTCAGCCAGCTGTCCTGGGACCACAGCTACCCCGAGGAGGAGGGCGACTCCCACATCCTCTGGCTGGAGTTCGACGGGCAGGAAGATGGCACTGCTGTCAACAAGCTACTGAAGATCTACTCAAAACAAGTAGGGACTTTTTAGTTTAACAGTTTAGTTTATGTGATGAGGCTACCATTTTGGTGTGTTTGTTGTGGTTATGACCGGTGGCGGTATGCACACTATTTAGTCACAAAGTCTGTGCTGTGTTTTTTGGGGGAATTAACATTTTATGAAACCTATTGAAAGCCTAATGCTACACTAGTATACGGAATGTATATACACAATGTAACCTATTAAAAGGCATGTATTCATCTATTATGATTATGTATATTCATAAAAGCTAAAAACATAAAGAATAAAAACTATTTCACATAATACCTTTAGTGAACCGTTATGAATTACCATTTAAAAAGATGAGTTGAAAAACTGTTTTCTGACGGCACTAAAAACAAATGTAGGACCAAAATATGCCACAACCACCATCATATTAACTGTTACAGACAACATTTTTCCTACAGGTCGCCACATGAATCCAGAATACATGAATACATGTGGGTAGTATTACTACCCATTAAATATTCATATGCCATGCATGGACACACACGTACACACGTACGTACACACACACGCACACACCAGGGCTGTAGTACGTGAGTCTGGTCTTGGTCTCCAGGCCAATTTTTTGTTTTGGTCTTGATTCACCAATGACTCAATCTGGACTTGGACTCGAGATGGTCTCTACTACAGCCTTGAGAGACACAGACACTAAGGGTTCTTTTCCCTGCTCTCCCCCCAGGTAGTGGTACTACAGCAATAGGTTCACAATGAATAAAACCACACCTCGGTGGCCATTTTCTTGATAAACAAACATCCACCCGAGTCTGACCCCTGACCTCTATGACTTACTGTGTGCTGCCAGGCGGAGCTGATGAGCGGCCTCATTGAGTTCTGCGTGGAGCTGCGTTCACCGTCAGGGGCGGC
>OMOU01044783.1:0-13651 GCA_900312585.1 Malacocephalus occidentalis
AACAAGTGTGCATCCAACATGACACACAAACCAAGCGGCTGCTATAGTTTTACCGATACTGTATAACGTTTTTGCGTGTGACAGAACCATTGCGTCAGTGTCCAATCAACGTGGAGGTTGACGTAGGGAGGTGACGTGCCATCGGAGGCCTCAGAAGAATGAGCACAAACACAGCATGCTGTTGTAATTGTTGTTGTTTATTTTGTAAGAAAAGCTACTGTGGTTTTCTGTACTTATCTCTATCTATATTTTTGGCTTGTTTTGTCCACTCTACTGTAAAGTGACCTTGGGTTTTATGAAAGGCACTATATAAATGTAAGTTATTAGTAGTAGTAGTAGTAGTAGTAGTAGTATTGTTGCAGTAGTTCAGGTTTGGGAGACCAGTCAGTAGTGTTGCAGCCATACAGGGTTGGCAGACCAGTCAGTAGTGTTGCAGTAGTTCAGGATTTGGAGACCAGTCAGTGGTGTTGCAGCCATACAGGGTTGGCAGACCAGTTACGATCGCCCGATCGTAACTATGCAACACTGAAACTGTGAGTGATGTCCCTGATGTTATCACAGCCGTCCACTTGGTCCAACTACATATTGCTACATGTAGCATCTTGTCGTTTATCTATAAGCGTCTCGTGAATGTTTCCATTCCACACATGTATGGTTGATGATGCGGTGACAACATGACGGAAACAGAGTTGGGTAAATAACACAGAACAATATCGTAATACAAATGAATACAATGATGATTTCCTCAAATAAAACATGGACCAACATGGACTAATAACATAGACTAATATGAACATGGATACTGAGGTATTTTACATATTTTCAAACAAGCAAAATCCAACAAGAAAATGTTACGCCGGTGTTGCAGTAGTTCAGGGTTGGGAGACCAGTCAGTAGTGTTGCAGTAGTTCAGGGTTGGGAGACCAGTCAGTGGTGTTACAGCCATACAGGGTTGGCAGACCAGTCAGTTTAACTCTGCAACACTGAAGCTGGGAGTGATGTACCTGATGTTATCACTGCCGTCCACTAGGTCCAACTACATGTTGCTACATGTGCATCTTGTCTTTCATCTATACACATATCGTGAATGTTTCCATTCCACACATGTATGGTTGATGATGCAGTGACAACATGATGGAAACGGAGTTGTGTAAATAACACAGAAAAATATAATAATACAAATAAATATATGCTAAAGTAACGTAGTTATGAGAGGTTTTCTGCGAATGAATACAACTTACCATGGATGGATGTTTGAATACAACTTTAACTAACTAATGTGGAATTAATTAATTATCCATTATTATTTCTAGTATTGTTCTTCTTATGGGTGGCTATAATAGTATTATTCTGATGATGATGATGATGATGATTATTATTATTATTATTATTATTATGATTAAGCGACCTCTCACAGGATCCTTCATCCGGTCTGCTTCCGCCCATGCGCGTAGCCCCGCCCTACCGCTCCGTTCCATTTTGTGTCTAGCAGGACGAGCCGGGAATCAAACCGGGGACCGCTATGGACACACGGCGTGCGGGTGACGCCTAACATTTGAAGTGCACAGCATTCAATAAGGACAATAATGCACAGAGGAGTGGAGCCGCAGAACCCCGCCGCCGCCAGCTGCAGACACCACACCCCGCGGAGAGACCGCTAGTGCTAACGGCTAATACTACCTAGCGAGCTAAACTAGCCACCGGAGCTCCGCTGTTAGCCACGTTAGCCAGCCTCGGCGGAGCGGATAGAGTAGGGAGCAGACGTGCGGCGCCGGGCTGGAGCAGCGGGCTATGAGGACGGCGGACTGCTGAGCGGTCAAGGCTTGTTTTTCACACCGGAGCGGAAGGACAAGAAGCCGCGGTAAGGCTAGCTGCTAACACGCTAGCTGCTAACAGGCTAACTGCACTAGCTGACAGTAGATGCTGGTTCTCTCTGGGTGTGATGTCCCCGACACAACAATAACGCCAAGAGTGAACAACGTGTATGCAGCCCAATATATATATACACACATACAATAACAAGGAGTATTCGACCGAATATGTGCTACAGACTGAATACTGACTCAATGTTAGTGCAGCAGTAATAACGTGACTGACTGCACACTACAATCAAGTCAGTCAAGTCAACGTTTTTTATGGTCACATGTACATGCATCACAACACGGCCATTCTTAACCGTTAAACTCTTGTGACATGGCAGTACGTAGGAAGTAGGCAAAAAAACCAATGTACAATATATATATATATATATATATATTATATGCATTGACAGTATTATGATAGGATATGACTTGAGTAGGTAGTCTCGCACATCAGATCCAAAATCTGGTGGAAGACGAGCTCAAATCTGGGTGAAGAAGGGGTGGTTCACTTTCTTTCTCTTCGTCTTTGTTTCGACCAATCACGTTGTCGTGGGGGCGTGGCTCTGTAAGCGCTTAATTGACACAGCACAAACTCAAGGAATTGCGGGACACCACTATCTCCTTTCCTTTCATATGAGAAGGTCCAGTGTGTCCTATGCTAAATGAGGTATTAAACGAAACATTGAAGCACCTTACCTTCTTCTTTTGAGAATTCGAACAGACCATATCATGGCTGCCACTTGGGTCATTCACCCAGCAACCCAACTTCCTAAAAAAAAAAGAAAAAAAAAGGCTGTGTGCAAATAGTGTTTTTTTGCTCAGGATTTTCCCTTCCTTGCTACTGATCATCATGTAAACAATAACACAGCTGATCATCGTGTAAACAACACTAATTGGGATTCATGTTTGAGTGGACAGGATGGCACAAGCATTTTGTTTCACTTTTATGACTGTTATACTGGTCGGCAATACTGCTTTTTAATGTAAATTCAATTTTTCGGAATGAATTAATATATTTCAAATCTAATATACGCTTTTGGTAGTCCATCTTCGGATGATTGTAGTTTCACCACAGCAGATCCACCTCCCTAACTTGCATGCTGTCGCGTAATGACACATCTTAGTGTAAGTGGAGCTGGATCAGTGCATTTGTCCTTTCCTACGTCTTTATGAATTCTCCTTTCTGTCTTTCCTTGACCTCACGATGGGGTTAAGGTAGTGCAGAAAGGACTTGGGACCTATTTTTTTGACTATTCAAATGCAGCCAGACAGGGCTCAAGTCCCTTCAATTCCGGTGAACTGCCATGGGACCTGGTAGAGTGCCTAAGCCACGCCCCGTCCGGTGTACCCTATGGGTACCGTTTTTTTTCTCTTGTTATTTCCCCCCGCTTCAATTGTGCTATGAATTACACGAGTGTTGTTTGTCGTTTAAAAGATGGTTTTGTTGCAAATTTGTTGGTTGTAAAACTGCTGAAGTGTAAAACATCCTCTCTCTCTACCACTCGGGTCTCATTCTTTCCCTTCCTGGCCGATAAAATTAGCAGGAATCACGGGACACAAAACTACATATTACTTCACCGCTTGACGACCAACTACGACTTTCTCTTCAAATTGAACAAACGACATGCATGTAATTCATGGCGCAATTCAAATATAAACAAATAATTTCTCTCTCTCTCTCTCTCTCTCTCCACTGACTACCATAAATATATTTTCTGTACTTGTTACCCGAAGAGGTGTGACTTCATGTCACCGCAACAAAACAGGAAACGTAGCTCTGCCCCTTGCAGTGCCAGTTCCCGTCCTGGCGCCGTGCCTTAGTAAGCCTGCTGGACCCCACATCAGTCATGATGTAACTGAATACTACAGGACATTATGATGAAATAATGATCTGCTAGTGTAGAAGTAGTATGACTGGATGAATCAATATAACCGTAATAACAGAATGCCTGAATACCCAAGTAGCAGTAGTTGTAGTAGCAGGATGACTTAATGCTATAGTACTAGACAGTAGCAGCAGTATGCCTGAATACTACAGCAGTACTAGTAGCAGCAGCATGACTGAATACTACAGTATAGTATGATGCTTCAGGTAAATATTAAGTTTAATCTCCTCAATGTGATTTCCGGAGCTTCAGTTGTTAAGTTGGTTTAACCGTGACCTTATTTTAAAAACTTTTTTTATAGCGTGTGTCAGTCAGTCTTGGCCAACTAGGCTACAATCTAATACCCCTCTTTCCCATCCATATTCTACACAATTATATCAACATAGATTATAGAACCACCACCCTCTTCTCTATCAACATAGAACCAATGTCGTCTTTATCAATATCGAACCAATACAATACCCTCTCCTTCATACAGACCTAATGCTTTTTGGATATAATCAGCCCCTCCCCTCTGTCAATATAGAACCAAGTCGACCAATGCCATCTTCTCTATCACTATAAAACCAATACCCTCTCCTCTGTCAATATAGAACCAATACCCACTCCTATCTATATCAAACCAATGCACTCTCAATGTAGACCCAATACACTCTCCTATCAACATAGAACCAATACCCTCTCTTTGGTCCTGTCAACTAATTAGTGCTCACTACATGGTGTTTAAACCTTTGGAAACAGTTCAGTCATCGTATGTCACGTATCATCTGAGAATAAGCATGTGTGTTCATGTGATGACCACACCACATCACATGACCACAACCAGACCCTCTGACTCAATACAAATGTCTGTCAGCTTCAGCATGACAAACCACCACACACACATTTAGCAGATAGGCTGACCGGACAGTTAGCATGAGAGCTACCAGGAAAACCCCCACATTTTCCATTACTCTACTGGATAAGCCACACGTATAGCCTGACACTACTACTGTGGATAGGTTCTAATGATTCACAGAGACGCACTGGTCCCTGATTTCAATGTTTACAATGAGCATGATGGTGCATGGTGCATCATATCCATTGGCCAGAAAATGGATTCAAACAAATTGGCAATTCACCAAGTCTTTTATTTTTCTCATGTTTCTAGTTTTCGGTAGGACTACGCAAGAATCAACCAACACACAACATGCAGCAAATGTATATAATATACAATATTATCTCTCCCCATCTCTCTCTCTTCCCCCAACCCCCGACCCATGTCTCTTGCCCCAGGCCCTGGCCATGCCCTCCAGTGTCCGGGCAGGCAGTCTGAAGGACCCTGATGTGGCAGAGCTCTTCTACAGAGAGGATCCTGAGAAGCTGTTCGCCGACCTGCGAGAGATCGGCCATGGCAGCTTTGGAGCAGTCTACTTTGTGAGTATCTTCCTACAGGGGTAGCCTCTACTTTTTGAGTACCCCCCCCAGAGAAGATTGGACCTTCATAGTTCAGATGCTCGATCCGGGGTCACAGAACAGGAGACGATAGCATTGTGGCATATTTATCTCAACGCAGTGATATCTCGGCCTAGCTGTTTATTGTGTTTGGTGTGAAGAAAATGGAAGCGTGACCCAACGCTCACAATTTCTGAACGGCCTTACATTTTTCTTCGTAAAATTATAGGTTGTATCTAGTTTTGTGCACTAGATTGATGCATTTGGCCAAAAACCTCTAAGGGTTCAGGGGTTGATGCTGTGCTCCACCCTGTGCCGTCTCTCCAAACAGTTGGGCTATGTTGTAATATTACTTTCTTTCCTTCAGGCCCGCGACATCCGCAACAATGAGGTGGTGGCCATCAAGAAGATGTCCTACAGTGGAAAACAGACCAACGAGGTAGGACATGTGATTACAGTAGGTGGACATGTGATTACAGTAGGTGGGGAGGGTGGAGGTGTAGCTGATGGGCGGCAACGGCTCAGGTTTTCGGGGCAACTGGACGGTTGCTGGTTAGATTCCCAGCTCCCCCTAGCTAAGTGTCCAGGTGTCCCTGAGCATGATGCTAAACTCTTACCTGCTCCCGACAAGCTGCTGCCTTGCAGTGCTTTGGATAAAAGCTCTATATATAATGCAATCCATTTAGCAGGTGTAGATGGGTAACGGGTGGAGGTCTAGAGGGTGGAGGTAGGCCTGTCATAATGATTACCTTATCGTACAATATATGGGCATGACCTCGACATTTTTCTTTTTACCTCAATATTGGCCGTTGTGTTTCAGACGCACGCACGGTGGAGGCGTATGTGTGTAACATGCTGCTGGTTTCTCTCTCCAGAAATGGCAGGACATCATTAAAGAGGTGAAGTTTCTACAGAAACTGAGACACCCCAACACCATCGAGTACCGAGGATGTTACCTCCGAGAACACACGGCATGGGTGAGTCTGCCTGGCTGTCTTATCTTGCTATGACAGCCTGTCTGTCCTCTCGATTGTGTGTGTGTGTGTGTGTGTGCGTGCGTGCGTGCGTGCGTGATCTATCCATTCATACATATTTCTCCCGTCTCCAGCTGGTGATGGAGTATTGCTTAGGATCCGCCTCGGACCTCTTAGAAGGTACAGACTCTATTATCACTCTGCTGTTGGTCTCGGGAAGCACAGTAATGGTGCCATCCTACAGAGGGTGCTATAGTGTATTCGCTAATTCGTCAGTTTGCACCAACTATGCTCTGTTCTGTCGGATACATTAATAAAAAAAGAATAATGGCGAACCCAATGCCCCAACGCTCAAACGCTCAACCACACAAAACATAAAATGTCTCTCTTTCTCTTCAGTCCACAAGAAGCCCCTGCAGGAGGTGGAGATAGCTGCTATTACCCATGGTGCTCTGCAGGGGCTGGCGTACCTCCACTCCCACAACATGATCCACAGGTGAGATAAAAACACAAACTACAGTTGTGTGAATGTAGACTGTTACCTGTGGAATAAGTTACCTGTGGCTACCCAGACAGTGAAAAGTGTGTTAGTGTAGCCATATTTGTTTTTAATGCCACCAAAGGAAAATTTGGTGGCACCAGTGGGATAGATCTTAAGTAAAAAGCTTCCAGACCTTTGAACACTAAAGGCTGTTCAAAGGCAAGAGGCTAAATGTGACGTTCATTCATTACGTGTCTGAGGTAGAATGACCTTTTTAAAGTAAGTAAGTAAGAAATGTCCTGCAAGCCGCGCCCCTAAAGTTCCTGTACTTTTGGGAAGTAATAATCCCCCCTGACAAGTTACTTTTGGGTGTGTAAAATAATGTCCCCCGGTACAAAAATGTAGACCCTGGTCCCTGCGATGGACACGCAGTGAGTTCCGCCAACGTTTCTTAGTTCCTGGGGTGGAGACGCGATTGTTTACTCCTTTGCCTGGTATAACCATGCCAACACAGCAGGATGGGGCGGAATCTGGTTCTAAGAAGGGATAATCCCTCATCCTTGTGGTTGTGGGTTCCATTCACTGCAGGGACGTGAAGGCGGGAAACATTCTGCTGACGGAGCCGGGGTTGGTGAAGTTGGGAGACTTTGGCTCTGCCTCCATCGTGGCTCCGGCGAACTCTTTCGTCGGCACCCCTTACTGGTGAGAGCTCAGCACTACCAGTGGACATGTAGTATAAACTTGGTAATATATAATGACGCATAATTACTATCATGTGTGTCGGTCTGTGTGTTCCTAGGATGGCTCCTGAGGTGATCCTGGCGATGGACGAGGGGCAGTACGACGGCAAGGTGGACGTGTGGTCGTTGGGCATCACTTGCATAGAGCTAGGTAAGCTAATGCTACTTGTAGAGAGGCAGGTAGACTACACCTGTATAGAGCTAGGTAGACTAATGCTACCTGCATAGAGCTAGCATAGATCTAGGATACATTAATTCTACCTGTATAGATCTAGGTAGGCTAAAGCTACCTGAATTGAGCTAGAGCATAGAGCAAAGTAAGCTAATGCTGTGTGTGTGTGCGTGTGGTGCGTGCGTGCGTGTGTGTGGTGTGTGTGTGTGTGTGTGTGTGTGTGTGTGGTTTCCTGTAGCGGAGCGGAAACCTCCGCTGTTCAACATGAACGCGATGAGTGCCTTGTATCACATTGCTCAGAATGAGAGTCCTGTCCTGCAGTCTAACCACTGGTGAGGAAAATGGTCTGTCTCTCTGTTTATCATGTGTTATAAGATTTTATAAGGTGACATCAGCCATTGTTTTCCATTCACATTTAGCACACTGAGGGTGGGACTTGAATTGCTGCCTCAAAGTAGTCCAGGGAATTCAATAAAATGGTCAACCATTACCATGCAAAGTACCATGCAAAGACACGCCATTCACTGACCTAACACTAAAAATATATATCGGTTTCAAAGTTCCTTTATTTGTCAAATGTGCTATATTGACATACAGCACGGATGAAATTACGTGTCTCTCAGGCCCACGGTGCAACAGGTGAAGTAGGAATTAAATAAACACTGTAGACAATATACAATATAAGCAGTAAGGACAATATAAACAGTAAAGTATTTCGAGTATGAAATCACATTTCCTCCCGTTGACTTGGAATGGTGCTCTGGTCCAACTACAGCAAACCTCCTAGAGGTTGTTAGAGGAACTACATGCTCGTCTTCACCGACTGGTTATATAAGGTGTTTTGTGTGCATGTATTTTGACAGGTCTGATTATTTGCGTAACTTTGTGGATTCCTGCCTGCAGAAGATTCCCCAGGACCGACCCACCTCTGATATTCTGCTGAATGTAACACACACACACACACACACACACACACACACACATACACACACACATACACACAGTTATTTTCCAGAGCAGTGTACTGAGACCAGTTCTCCATCCTTCCAGCACCGTTTCCTGTGCAGGGAACGGCCGGTTACCGTGGTAATGGACCTGATTTCGCGGACCAAGGAGGCGGTGAGGGAGCTGGACAACCTGCAGTACCGCAAGATGAAGAAGATCCTGTTCCAGGAGGCCCACATCAACGGCCCCGCGCCAGAGGGGGGAGACGAGGAGGAGGTGAGGCAGGAGGATTGGCTTGAATGGGACCTGACTCAAGGCGGCTCTGACTCAAGGCGGCTCTGACCTGACTTAAGGCAGCTGTAACTCAAGGCTCAACTTGTGTCCATTAATGTGTATGTATTATAATGTATAGTTAATATTATTATTATGAATGTTCTGATGTGCAGGAAGTGGAGCAGTACCTGCTTCGGACTGGGACAGTCAACAGTCTGGAGAGCTCCCAGTCCGTTCCCAGCATGTCCATCAGCGCCAGCTCCCAGAGCAGCTCCGTCACCAGCCTGGCGGATGCCTCCGACCACAGCGACGAGATGGCAATGATGGGGGAGGGGGAGCATACGGTCACCTCCAACAGCTCTGTCATACACCGCCCCTCTGTACGTAATACACACTATGCACACACTACACACACTATATACTACACACTCATATCCTCCTGTGAGTGTAAGTCTCTCCCTCTCCCTCCCTCTTTTCTCTCTCTCTCTCTCTCGCTCAGGGTCATGATAACATCTATGATGACCCCTACCAGCCAGAGATGGACCAGCCTCTGGCTCCCTCTGCTGGCCGCCGCCGGGCCTACTACCGCAACAGGGACCACTTTGCTACCATACGCACAGCGTCCCTGGTGAGACCTCACCGGACGTCCATGTCCTGATGTCGTCATGTTGGAATGAGGAGCCATGATGTCATTGCGACAGAATGAGGAGCTATGATGTCATTATGATAGACTGGGGATTTATGATGTAATTATGGTAGAATGAGGGGCTGTGATGACATCGTGGAATGATGAACTGTGATGCCACTATGTTTGAATGGAGAACTGTGATGACATCTTTTTCTGGTCCTCAGGTGACCCGTCAGATCCAGGAACATGAGCAGGGCTCTGCACTGAGAGAGCAGATGTCAGGGTAGGACGCGCACACACACACACACACACTGTGTGCACACAAACAAACCTCGTCTTCTCTCCTGTATCATGGTGAGAATGCATGCATGAGTTTCACCCCTTGAACCCGTGACCTCTGACCTGGCGCAGGTACAAGCGCATGCGGCGGCAGCACCAGAAGCAGCTGATGGGTCTGGAGAACAAGCTGAGGTCTGAGATGGATGAGCACCAGCTGCGGCTGGACAAGGAGCTGGAGGGGCAGCGGGGGAGCTTCTCTGGGGAGGGAGACAAACTGACCAAGAAGCACCACGCCATCTTGGACAAGGAGGTGAGCGAGGCACTGTCCGGCCACACCGCACACACACTCTCAGCCCGCTGGTCTAGATGGATGCAGTAGATGTGACGGAGAACTTGTGTTCCTCTCCAGATGAAGGCGGCGCTGGCGGAGGAGAAGAAGTTCCAGCAGCACATCCTCACCCAGCAGAAGAAGGAGCTCACCAGCCTCCTGGAGTCCCAGAAGAGACAGTACCGCCAGCGCAAGGACCAGCTTAAAGAGGTATTAACCTTAACTAACTAACCAAAACATTCACTAACCAGGACCAGCTTAAAGAGGTATTAACCTTAACTAACTAACCAAAACATTCACTAACCAGGACCAGCTTAAAGAGGTATTAACCTTAACTAACTAAGCAAAACATTCACTAACCAGGACCAGCTTAAATAGGTATTAACCTTAACTAACTAACCAAAACATTCACTAACCAGGACCAGCTTAAAGAGGTATTAACCTTAACTAGCTAACTAACCTTAACCTTAACTAACCAGGACCATCTTAAAGAGGTAGTAACCTTAACTAACTAACCAAAACATTCACTAACCAGGACCAGCTTAAAGAGGTATCCACCCTACTCCTTAACTAACTAACTAACCAAAACATTAACTAACCAGAAGGAACGCGACCACCTCAGAGTTATTAACTTGCCCTTAAATGCCCCTCTCCCCAGGAGCTGAGCGAGAACCAGTCGACCCCCAAGCGGGAGAAGCAGGAGTGGCTGGTGCGGCAGAAGGAGTGTCTGCAGCAGATGCAGGCGGAGGAGGAGGCGGGTCTCCTGCGAAGGCAGCGGCAGTACTACGAGCTGCAGTGTCGCCAGTACAAGAGGAAGATGCTACTGGCGCGACACAACCTGGAGCAGGACCTGCTCCGAGAGGTAACGACACACACGACACACGCCTACCTACATACCACCCTGGAGAATCTGCTGGTAGAACCCTCTCCAGGTTAGTACAGCAGGAGCTGCTCAGAGAGGTACAACACACACCTACCGCCTGGAGAACCATCTAATAGATCCCTCTAGATGGGCGGTGGGGGGGGGTCTAAGTTTTTGCATCGGAGAGGTTCTAAGTCAGGTGGTGTCAAACATGCGGCCAATGAGCTGATCCAATCCGGCCTGGGATGCAATTCAATAAAATACATTGATTTATTCTTTCTGATTTCAACTACTAAGCTGCCCAGGTGGCAATATGCATTTTTGGGAGATCATTTCACTCGTTTTATTAAGGTAATGAGACATTTTAAAGCGGTATCGTGGCATAGAATTAGAGGTTCTCTGTGTTTCTAGCGGACCTGAATCAGGTACTGATGTGCATTAAGGTCCATAACCATCCTAACCCTCTCCCCAGGACCTGAACAAGAAGCAGACCCTGAAGGACCTGGAGTGCGCCATGCTGCTGCGGCACCACGAGTCCACCCAGGAGCTGGAGTTCCGGCAGCTGGGCCTGGTGCAGCGGACGCGGGCGGAGCTGATCCGGACCCAGCACCAGACGGAGCTCACCAACCAGATGGAGTACAACAAGCGGCGAGAGCAGGAGCTGCGGCAGAAGCACGCCGTGGAGGTCCGGCAGCAGCCCAAGAGCCTGAAGGTGGGAGGAACCAGAGAGAGCATTATCTCATGATCATTGCCACAGCATTACCTCACAATGAGGTCATCGGTAACACACAGCACCTCATTGTGAACTAATCACGGCCTCATCATTGTCGCATCATTACCTAGTAATTATCTCATAATTACATTATCATTATGTCATCATTACCTCATAATTGCTGCACCATTTCATCATGACCTCATTATTATCTCATTGTCTCATCATGACCACATTACCTCAGCATTATCCGCCCCTCTTCCCCGCAGACCAAAGAGCTGCAGATCAAGCGTCAGTTCCAGGACACGTGCAAGATCCAGACGCGGCAGTACAAGGCGCTGAGGAACCACCTGCTGGAGACCACGCCCAAGGCGGACCACAAGGCCCTGCTGAAGCGCCTGAAGGAGGAGCAGACGCGCAAGCTGGCCATCCTGGCTGAGCAGTACGACCACTCCATCAATGACATGCTGTCCACACAGGCTGTGAGTAAGGCAAGCTACCCCGTGCATCGCCACACCACAGCCACACCTCAAAATGTCCTAAAACGCACCAAAACTCACTTGATTCAAAAGATTGTATGGGGGGGGGGGCATGCCCCCAGGCCCCCAGGCCCCCCTAGTAAACAGTAGTAAACTATTGGTGATTTCTCTGACATTTCTGCCTAACCATAACACCAAAACACACTACATCATAACATGCTACACAACACACTACACCGTAACACGCTACACTATAAAACACTACACCGTAACATGCTACACAACACACTACACTATAACACGCTACACCGTAACACGCTACAACATAACATGCTACACCGTAACAGGCTACACCGTAACAGGCCATTACCATACCAACACACTACATCACACCACACTACGCCAACACAGCGGCAGCCAGCTGTGGCTCCAGCCTATCGGGAGTGCTCCACTGACAGTCTGCCGACTCTGTGCTTTGTGTTCCACAGCTGCGATTGGATGAGACCCAGGAGGCGGAGTACCAGGTGCTGCGCATGCAGCTGCAGCAGGAGCTGGAGCTGCTGAACGCCTACCAGAGCAAGATCAAGATGCACAGCGACTCTCAGCACGACCGCGAGGCCAAGGACCTGGAGCAGCGTGTGTCCATCCGCCGGGCGCTGCTGGAGCAGAGGGTTCGCTCACTCATTTTAACATGTTCATGAATGTATCATTGTTCATGAGAATCAGACATGGGTCACACATGGGCTCTGAGGTAGGAGTTAGACGGGTAATTAAAGGACTCCTGTTATACCACCACGTATGAGCACTGATTAGCACTGATTCCAAGCTGTTTCAAAAACTGGTATCCTCTCCGGTTTCTGACATCACAAGTGGGAGACTGGTAGGCTGATCTATCCAGCGTACTTCTAGGTGGACACATCCACTTGTGATGTCAAAAGCCGTACAGAGACAGGTCATTAAGGAGCAGGTAGGCGTTAGACAGTACAGAGACGGGTCATGAAGGAGCAGGTAGGGGTTAGACAGTACAGAGACGGGTCATTAAGGAGCAGGTAGGGGTTACACCAGGGTTGTCAAACTCATTTGAGGTTGAGGGCCGTAACAGACCGAATACTACTGGACTAAAAAGCACTATATGATAGACTCTCTGCGCTACGCAGCTTTAACATCACCAATCTCATGCAGCTTACTGGATATCTAGGAACTACAACCAAAAATGTTGATTGTGGATAAAGTGAACAAATGCATAAGAAAGAAGAAATCAATCCGGTTTATCAAAGTGCCTCCGGGGCGGATTGGATCAGCTTGCGGGCCGCATGTTTGACACCCCTGGGTTAGACCGTAAAGAGACAGCTAATTAAGGAGCAGGTGGGGGCTAGACCGTGGATGATGAAGATGATGATGGCGATGTGATGGTTCCTCAGATCGAGGAGGAGATGCTGTCCCTGCAGAATGAGCGCTCGGAGCGTATCCGCACGCTTCTGGAGCGCCAGGCCCACGAGATGGAGGCGTTTGACTCTGAGAGCATGCGTCTGGGCTTCAGCAGCATGGCTCTGTCTGGCATCCAGGCAGAGGCCTTCAGCCAGGGCTACCCCACCC
>OMOU01044784.1:0-13006 GCA_900312585.1 Malacocephalus occidentalis
AACCAGATGACAGTCTAAAACCAAATGACAGTCTAAACCAAATGACAGTCTGAACCAATGACAGTCTGAACCAAATGACAGTCTGAACCAAATGACAGTCTGAACCAAATGACAGTCTAAAACCAAATGATAGTCTAAACCAAATGACAGTCTAAACCAGATGACAGTCTAAAACCAGATGACAGTCTAAACCAAATGACAGTCTGAACCAAATGACAGTCTGAACCAAATGACAGTCTAAAACCAATGAACAGTCTAAACCAAGTGAACAGTCTAACCAAATGAACAATCTGAACAATGTTAACATCTGAACGATATAAACAACTGATCACAATATAAACAAAATAAACAATATAAACAATATAAACAATCAACAATATAAACAAGTAAACAATTTAACAATATGAACAATATGAACAGTACGAACAGATATACAATATGAACAGATATACAATGAACGGAAACACAATATAAACAATATAAGAGAGAGACAGAGGTCGCTATGTACAGGTATATGTTATAATATTGCAGTGAAGGTTATGAAGGACGTAAATATCTTGTATTTCTTGTACGCCGGGTACTACACAGTATACACGGAGGATAGGATCGTTATCAAGGAGGAATACTGATGAATGGACTCATCCCTCTGTTCTCATCTCCCCCGTGGGCCTCTACGTCACCAGAGGAGCACATGACAATACCCCCCCCCCACACACACACACACACAGTTGTGTCTGGTTGTAACTTGTGTAATGTTGAGGGAATAATCAAAGCAGAAATTTCTTTTCTATTTTATTGTGTATATCTTATTTTCTGTGGCAGTATATTGCGTTGTGTTGTATTCTCTCTGGTGGCATATGGCTCGCCCAATCACACCGCCCCCCCTCCCTCTCTCCCCTCTCTCTCTGCCATGTTCACGTATTGCTCCCCCTCTTCCTCATTTCTCTTTCACTCTCTCCCTCCTTTCTCCCTCTCCCATGTTGCTCTATCTCTCTCTCTCTCTCTCTCTCGCGCTCTCTCTCTCACTAAGATGTGTGTGTGTGTGTCACTCTCTCTCTCTCTCTCTCTCTCTCTCTCTCACTCACATGTGTGTCTCTCTCTCTCCCAGGTCCCATCTGCAGTGCGAGCGTGGAATACTTTGGGGCCCGTCCGGTCACTGTCTTCAGCGGGGTGATGGTGGCAGGGGGTCTCATGTTGAGCGCATTCGCCCCAAACATCCCCTTCCTCATCTTCTCCTTTGGCATCATTGTTGGTGAGGTTCCAGGGAAAACAAAAGTGTTTCTTATGCTTAACGGAAGACGTTGCGGTCAATGAGCTGAAGATACCTCAAGTTCGGTTCACAGCTCGTGTGGCAAGAGAAGCCATTATTACAAGGCAGTAGAACTACTAGTCATGTGATATGCTGGGAGACGGAGACAGGATATGACCCAAAAGGCAGTCGACGAGGGCAGAGAGCTGGCTGTTCAATTCAAAGTAACAGAAATACAAACGACTTACGGGCATGAAACTCCAGAAACGCGCACAAAACTACGAGAAACAACATAACACAAGAGGGAGAGGTGAATTAAAACGATGACGGTGCCATATCAACACCCTATCGCCAAATGTAAAGCTGAATTCTCAATTCCTTTTGGTGTATTGGTCCAGCCTAGTCTACTGACACAAAGTGATGGATAGCAAGCATATGAAGGTCATAATTCATCGCTAGTCTATGACTCAAACATGCCTAGTACTTTCTATGTATACTGGATTTGTTCATGGGTTTATTATGTAGGAAACAAGAATTGGGGGGGAAAAGTGATTTGCGGACTAGAGCTTAGTAGCTCATGGCACATTGGAAATAAATGCTATGAGATGATTTCTCACCTTATTATACAATGTGTTTTGGAGAGAGGTTTTGCTCTTATCCTCCTATTATGCAGGCAACCCAGCAATTATGAATGTCATTCTATTAGCCTTGCAAATATGAATGCTTGAAACCTGCTCTCTTCTTATCTTTATGTACCACAGAGATATATTGCTGTCTCCTTCAACAAACATACTTTTTGTAAGTCGCTTTGGATAAAACCGTCAAATGCCCTGAATGTACATGTACATGTTTTAACAGTTTTCATCAAATTCTCATAAAATAGATACAGTTTAACAATCACCATTCACTGGCCCACAATCCTATCCATTGCGATGACTCAGCTGCTACGCTGCGGAAATGCTGACTCAGGCTGAAGGAATGCTCCTGATTGACGCAGGAAGTGTGTGTCTCCGGCCGTAAAACCAAAACACTGCAGGTCAGATGTGGGTCAGCGTGCTAACTTAAGTACGGAAGTCATCCTGCAGAGGCACCGCTGCCCCCCCGCCACTTCCATATTGTCTGTTCATAAGCCACGGGTCCTATCGCTTTGGTCATTAAATGGTCGTTAAATGGAATTAAATGATATACTTCCCTGGAAAGTACTGCTGACTTTATTTTGTTCTTCTTTTCTTTCTTTCATTTTTTCCTGTTTTTCTATTCTTTCTTTCTTTTTATCTTTCTTTTATCTTTTCTTTCTTTCTTTCTTTCCTCTCTTTCTTTATTTTTCTTCACTCCCTTTCCCTCCATCGTTCTCTCTTGTCACCTCATGTCACCGCTCCCCACAGCAGTGTTCATTCCCACGTCCATGCTGAGCAACACGACTTCCGTCACTCAGAATTGGTCTCACTGCTCCGGACCTAATGCTGCACGGGTCTGCCCTGCCTCGGGCTAACGCTAGTGCATGTGTATCTCTCTCTCTCTTTCTCTCTCTCTCTCTCTCTCTGTCGGTCACTCAGGCATGGGTTGCGGCCTGGTGTACGCGGCCACCATCACCATCACCTGCCTGTACTTTGACAAGAAGAAGGGCCTGGCTCTAGGCGTGGTGACCACAGGTAGCTGCCATCAGTACAGTAACACCACTTGCTAAGGAACAATGCTAACATCAAGCTACAGATTGAGTGTGTGATGCAGACTGCACTTGTAAGTAATGCTTTCTTCCTGAGATTGTTTGCTTTGGATTGGGGACATTTTTACCTTAGGACCAGTGTTGTATATTATGGGCCTGTAAAGCCCCCTGAGACTGTAACTGTGATGAACAAATTAAAATGTATGAAAATGTATAAAATTGGAATAGAATAATAAATGAAAAATGTGGAGTGGCTTATTTGGCTGTCAGGGTAGCCATGTGTGACCCAGTCTGCCTGGCTCTGCAGGCTCCAGCGTGGGTGGCTTCCTCTACGCCACCATGCAGACCAAGCTGATCGAGCTGCTGGGCGTCAGCGGCTGCCTGCTCATCGTGGGCGCCGCCGCCCTCAACATCATTGCCTGCGCCGGGCCCATGCGACCCCTGACCCCGCCCAAGTACTACCTCAAGCAGCGCGCCGCTCTCCTGGGCAAGGCTGAGGCCAAGGCCGAGGAGGAGGAGGAGGAGATGAAGGAGGGTCCGGAGAAGCAGAGCCCCCCGGTGCCAGTGGGCGACGCCGTGCTGCTCACCGTGGAGACCAAGGGGCCCTTCCAGGGGGGGAGGAGAAGGGGCGCATGTGACTGTCCGCATCTGGTCAGACAGATTAAGAGCCGGCTGAGGGATTACTCCAGGTGTGTATGTCCGGGCGGTTGGACATACACACATATACGCGCAGGAGCACCTTGCTGCCTTCAGCCAATCGCCACAAACACACTTCACCCGGCGAACTCAAACTCAAAGTCTTTTTCAGTGCATCCTGTCTTGTGTCTGCTCTCAAAGTGACTCATTGCTCACCACATTGGTTTCGGCTCTCTCTCTCTCTGTCTCTCTCTCTCCCTCTCCCTCTCTCTCTCTCCCTCTCTCTCTCTCCCGCTCTGCCGTTCTCTCTCTCTGTATTTCTCCTGTTCTGTCACTCACTTTCACTCACTCAATCTTGATCTATTTCTCTCTCTCCCCACCACACCACTCTCTCTTTATCTCTCTCCATCTATGTATCTCTCTCTCTAGATACATGTCGTCTACATTAGCAGTGTTCCAGAACCGAGTCTTCATGGCACTGTGCATATCCTTCTTCCTCTTCACCCTCGGTAAGTTTGATTGGTCGGGATGCACCCATCAATTTTAGGCCGATTACCCGACTCCCTGATTTGTTTCACGGTGGAATATGGGCTGGAAGTGTCCACATTTTGTTCACAAATGCCTTTCCAGCTGGTTCAGGAAACCAGCACTGCCCCACAGACCCTATAGTACACCGTAGCAGTGTTCTCTTAGGTGAGGTTCTTGACCAGGAGGGAGACCCGTTTGACATGGTCAAGCAAAAGCTTTTAATAGCTCAACCAAAACAGATCACCCATTGGCATGTTCGAAAGTAAACAATCATAATTGTTTGTCATTCAGTCTGCGTCTTTTGGCTTACGGAGTCGGCCTTGTGTTGGGTCCTGGCACAGCACATCTGTACATTCCTTGTCACATTTATACATTCCTCGTCACATCTATACATTCCTTGTCACATTTATACATTCCTCGTCACATTTATACATTCCTCGTCACATTTATACATTCCTTGTCACATTTATACATTCCTTGTCACATCTGTACATTCCTAATCAAGCTCGTCCCCGTTTCACCTGCCGATGCTAAACCACAACCACCCCCCCCCTTTCATACCACATTAACCTATGACTATTTTTATGAAAGATAATCCAGATAATTTCATAATAATATAATCTCATTACCGCGGAGTGTGGCGTGGTTGGTGGTGACTGGCTGAAGCAGCCACAGGTGGGCAGCCTCACCTCACAGTCTAATCAGCCTGACTTGGGCTGCACAGGAGAGGCTGGTCCCCCGCGGGCTCACATAAAGCAGGAGGCGTTCGCGGGACAAAGTGGACATGAGATGTAATGAACGTTTTCCCCCAATGATGAATCTGCCAATAGAACAACAAAAATGTTTCTGATTTTGCATCTAGTTTTCATTTGTGGTGTTTTATTTTTTACGCTCATGATGAAACAGTTGGTACGTAAGGGAAACAAGACGCAACACAAGACCAGGCCACGGGAGTGATGTGTGACCTGCAAACGGTCTCCTTTCATGCTTACTTGCATGCGTCTTTGCATACTTTACATGCAAAGACGACTTCATATACGTATATTCCAGCTGCCGCCCAGTGAACCAACAAACAAGGAAGAACTACACACAGACGCACAAACAAACACGCCCACACACACAGATACACGCATCCAATGAACCTTCACACAAACACAAGCATGCCACAGGAGAGGACAGGAGCTGGAAAGAATTAACGAACCCACAAAACATGTACGGTGTGTTTACATGCGCACAAACAAAGCCATCCTAACAGTTGATAGTTACGTGCCCTAACGGGCGTTGGGCTGAGCATCTGACACAGGATCCGTGTATAAAGGGCTCACTGGGGCTCATTGTGAGCCTTCATTAAACTAAGGTGAGGTATGTGCTGAGCTCACCTATAAAAGGCACTTACTTCAACGCACCGCGTCATCCATCAATAACTAACAGCAGAAAAAAAAAGAAAAAAAACTACTTCTAATCACTTTCCTCCCCCCCTGCACCCCAACAGCTGCCAGCCGCTGTCAGTCACCCGTGGCTCGCTAAACTCCTCCCCCACCCAATCCCCCTCCCCACACTCCACAGGTGCCTTCCCGCCACTGCTCTTCATGGAGGACGTGGCCCAGAGCCAGGGGCTGACAGAGGAGGGCACCGCCACCTTCCCATTGGTGTCCCTGGTGGCCATCGCGGGCGGCGCGGGCAAGCTGGGCCTGGGGGCTGTGGTGGACCTGCCCTGTGTGGACAGCCTGTCCCTCTTCACCTTCACCCTGGTGGGCTGCGGGCTGGGCCTGCTGCTCATACCCGTCACCAAGTAAGCATGCGGCGGGGGTTGGGCTTGGCTGGGTGCTTGCTCCCTTCTTTTGGTTCTTTCTTACTTCCTGTAGTGGGTGTTGAATCATCTTTCTTCTTGCAGTAGTTTGTATTACGAATGAAAACAAAGAAGATGACACATGCCAGCATGCGAGCGCTCCTCCTGAGTGTGTGTGGGGATGTGTTGAGCCTATGCATCTCAGGTGTGCAGCCTCACCCAACGCCAGACTCTAACTGGGTGAGGTGAGGCTGCTTCAACAAGCCACCAAACACCCACACTTCATTATTTAGCTCCTTTCCTTCCGTTGTTATTGTCAAATGAATATTCATGTGAAATGGTTTTTAGCGTCGCTGTCTTTCTTTTTTAATTTCATTATTTCCTTTTGACATTCGCAATCTCAAATTGTCCATTGCAAATGTCCATTAGGTGCTGTTGCATCTAAATGAACAATTACCCCTATTGACCTCTCCTGCTGTGTGCAGGTGCTACGTCGGGCTGCAGATCCTGTCTGTGTGGCTGGGCTTCCTGGGCGGGAACTGGTCGCTGACCCCCTACGTGACCACCAAGGTGGTGGGCGCCCAGAAGCTCTCCGAGGCCCATGCCATCCTCATGTTCTTCGGGGGCTTTGGCATCACGCTGGGGCCGCCTGTCGTAGGTAGGCACACTGTGGGCCAATCAGCTCCCTCGGCGATTGCCTCAACAAGAGACAATAAACAAGCCGCTTGTGCTGATAATGATTGTTGATGTTATGATATGTTGTACATGTACATGTTGATCACAGTGATATACAATGTCAAGTCTTGTGTTACGTTTACATTTACATTGAGGGCATTTGTCAGACACTTTTATCCAAAGTGACATACAAAGAGTACATTTGTTGAAGGAGACATCAATATATCACTGTGGTACATAAAGATAAGAGCAGGTTTCAAGCATTCATAGTTACAAGGTTAATAGAACAAGCTTCATAATCGCAAGGTTGCCTGCATAACAGCTGGGATGAGAGCAAAAGAGCCGTTCTGGGCACATTACCAACATCTAAGAACATACAATATGCTAAACAATGGTAAGTGCTATTAATAATCCCATGTTTAGAAAAACCCTCTCTCTCTTCCTCTCTCCCGAGGTTGCTTCTACGACCTGACCCTCTCGTACGACATTGCGTTCTACTTCAGCGGGTCCTGTGTGCTCCTGGGCGGCACGACCCTCTTCCTCTGCGCCCTGCCCTGCCTGGGCCGTACCACTAGCTCCGACACCCCCGGCCTGACCCTCGAAGCCGTGCAGACGGAGCACATTGAGTTTGTTGTGCCTGGCGCGGGCAACTCCGCCCCAGCGACCCCCATGGTAATGTCTGTCGTAACATCTTGATAAGACACCGGGTGACATAACACCCAATGTTCGTTCTGGTTCTCTCACCGTTTTTGACGATTGATGTTTTGATTCGTCTGGAAAAGCATTTATTTTTGTATGATGCTCCATTGGATATTGATCTCATACAATTGAAATTTGTCATTCCCTCGTGTCCAACATTTAACTTTACGATGTAGAACACTCCCAAAGAACCGTTAATATGCAGCAAGCAATAATTAGTTTTGGGGTATTTCTTTTCACGTTGATATTTTACAAGGGAAACGTTTTGGCCACTTGTGAAGTCCCAAAGTTACTAGCTACCGCTGACAAGGGACGAGGGACATGAATAACTTCTCTGCGAACCGTAAACTGTTAGGTAGCGTGATTTAGTGTCCAGACGCTGCAAAATAAGTCATAATCTGATCACAGACACAACTTCATGTTTTTTAATGTTGCATTCAAAATGGATTACTAGAGTCCTAGTAAATGAAGCTGCCAAAGCGTTGGATGCGACATTTCCCAAATATGATTTTGCGTCCGTTTATGACATGTTGAGCTTTAGGCTTTAGACTTAAAAAATAGTGTGTATGAATGATTGGTTAAAAACATTTTTACCAACACTGGGGCTGATTTCTTTTGGAATGTGCACAATTCAAGTGTAGCTTAAATAATACCAATCCTTAATTACACATGACAATTTTTGTCAATGCGACTTTTGATCAGCTATTTCTGTGAGTTGCTCCATCATCCGAGCGCTACAGTGATGGTTACAGCACGGCCGATATGGCCATGTGTCTATTTGTAGAATTTTCCATCACCCTCTTCTAGACTATTCGTTGTATTTTTTTAGATTAGATTCAACTTTATTACGCATACCAGTACAATGAAATGCAGTTAGCATCCAACCAGAAGTGCAACAGTAGAACAGTGAACAGTAACAGTGAGCAGTATGAGCAGAATCTACAGGGAATATGCTGAATCTACGGAGTGCATATAGGTAGGCAGAGATATACATTGCTATACATTGAGGTATGTGCAGTATGGACAGAGGTATACGCAGTAGTAAGTACACACTGGGGTGTGCAGCGGGGTATATACGGGGAGCAGTGCAAATGTCTGATGGTGGTACAAAAGTCAACGTGCAAATGTAAGATCTGCAGAGAATATCTGGAATCTACAGTGCATATCTACAGAATCTACAATGCAAATGAGAATATATGGAATCTACAGTGCATGTAAGTATATGTTCATAAATATATATACGGTGTACGCTATACATTGAGGTAGGTACAGTATAGGCAGAGATATACATTAAGGTATCTACAGTATAGACAGAGGTAGTAATCGGTGTTCACAGGGGTGAACAGCAGAGTTTATACAGTACAGGGTATATACAGTAATCCAAGGGATTCCAAGGGAACGGGAGTGTTTTGGATTTAAAGTTAAAATTGTAATGTTGCACTACTTTTCAGGACATTCTAGATATTGTCTTGTGACACTGTTGGTCTCAGTTCTATCTATTTAGTGTCCGCAGGGTTTGGGAACCAGGAGTTGGTGAGAGTCCTGCTGCTGTGTCTCTACAGACAGACCCAGGCCTTGAGCTGGGCTGCTGTGGTAATGATGTTAACGGTGATTCTACACAACCTCTGAAGATGATTATTTTTCTTTCAAAATTTAAAATCTCAGTAGGATTGAATCGTCATTTATTAAAAAACAAAAAAAAAGGTCTATTGTCTTGGTTTCTAGTCTAGACTATGTAGTTTGGTTTGGCCTTGTCCATTTGGGTTGCCCTGTAGCTCCACATTTGGTTTTGTGGTATGCAACGTTTCGCCGTCCAATTTGTTATTTATTATCTTTACTGATGATTGTTTGTTCGTTTTTTTACATTTCTTATTGTTGGGATTCCATAAAGACGTTTTGTAACACATTTGTATTCATATCCTTTCTTAATGGAAGGCTTATTTAGCTTTATATCTGTCCTATGATTTAGCTGCTATATGCTTTTTAAAAAGTGTTATTCTTGAAGGGGGCAGGATGTTGTAATATCTAAAGCTGGAAAGAACATTCATGCATTCTTCTTTTGTTTAACTTTTTTTCTTTCATTTTTAAGGAAGCACAGTCGTGTGACGTGACATTTTACAAGATGGTTTATTCAAACATTGGAAAATTAATTGGCTTAAAAGGTTCAAGTGTGAACCTGCCCAGTTATGCAAACTGCCATATAAACTATTTTGAAATCCCACAAACATGCATGTAAAAAGCTATTTTTGTGTATTCTCAAATGACCTTATGGAGAGATAGTCCACATCCACACTTTTATACTCACACATTTTTCTAAGAGTAAATTATTTTTGAGACTGTACTGTATGACGATTCTTCTGTTTTTCCACTGTGTCAGTTTACAAGCGAAACAATATGCCTCTGTCTGTGTATTTCCAAATGCTTGGTATCATACACTACTGTTTTGTATAGCACATTACCTAAAGGTTGTATATACATTACTGGGGAACCTAGTGACAACAATATATAATCCTGCTTTTGTAAAAATATATAAGAAGGCTTTCATTTAAAGGCTGGTCCTACAATTCCAAAGGTTTTCAGTGCATTTTGTATTCCATATATATTGTAACAACCAGCCAGAGTCAGGTTTGCAGCTGTTCCACCAGGAGTTTATTTGGTTACAACTAAACAGGAAAAACCCAGAACAGCAGAACCTCCCCTCACGTCCTCCCACCCAATCACCAGCCTGCACACTCAATGATCCAACATGCAGGCTACTGATTGGCCGAGAGGCTGGAGTTCTCCTCTGACGCATTACCCAGCCTTTATTGGGTCGCTACTATATATATATATATTGCATGTTTTGTCTATCCCATCTATTCCACTATGGTAATAATTGTGAGGAATGTTGGTTATGAGGCAACAAGTCTCGAAATCTGAAAACCGTTCTGACATTGTAGTTTGGCAGGAAGCAAAACGACCCACTAAAATCCTATATATATATTGAGTAGTATTGAGCCTGTACTTCCAGGCTTAAACACAACAATCCGACAGATGAAGAACCTTTGTGTTGGGTTGGCTGGTCGGATGTTCAGTGTGAGTTTGGCTGTGTGCAATTAATCAGAGATAGCAGGTTAATCGTCTCGCACAGACAAAAAGCAAAGTTGATCAACTTTTATCTGTGATTCTCAAGGTGTTACTTGAAACATAAAAACTTGAATTGTACCTAAAATGCCAACATGTTATGACTGTAAAATGATATATGCTATGACACACATTGGCTGGTGATGTTTATTTATTTATATTTTTTTCAACATTTGCTTTTCAAAATACAAAATTGAACTATGTGGCTTCTTGTAACTCTATTTTGTGTGTATGTGTAGTGCTGATGGCAGAGTGCAAAAACAAACACCTTTATAGATATTAACTTCCAAACACAAACCTGAGCTGTTTTTTCTCCAAATCTCTTTCCACACAGACATACACGCACTCACACACGCACAATGAGTCAGTCTTGTGGGTTTTAATTTGGGGTCTTGGGATGTTCCATGCAGACAGGAAGTGGGCCGATGTCATGCCGACCTCACCACACGCACGCTCCTCAGATCTGGAGCCAAAGGCATCGCAGTGACGACAGGGCACATGTAATGTCTTCCGTTCCGACTTTGAAGCCAGGATGCATGTGATTCAGAACGGCCTGTTGTTATTTTGTATTCTTTCGTATAAAGTTTCGGAATTTCCATTTGAAATTCCCCAAAAATGCAATATATATGAAGCTATGAAATCATGACTTGAATAGGACAATAGATGTTTACTGTTGGGATTATTGGACTAATAATATTCAAATGAATAATCAAAGATGAAAGGGGTAGGTTATGAATATGGCAACATTTAAAAGTGGTTTTACTAAACATTTGGCTTTGGCAGTCAAAGAAAGATGCCTCAAAGAATTGGATGCATCATGTATTTAATATATAGTAGTAGTAATATATAGTAGCGGTAGCTACTTTCCATCCATCCATTCATTCTCTTCCTCTTATCCGGGGCCAGGTCGCAGTGGCAGCAGGCTAAGCAGGGCTCTCCAGGCCCCCTTCTCCCCAGCAACCCTCTCTAGCGCCTCCTGGGGGATCCCAAGGCGTTCCCAGGCCAGATGAGATATATAATCCCTCCAGCGGGTTCTGGGTCTGCCCCGGGAGGCATCCTGATCAGATGCCCGAACCACCTCAGCTGACTACTTTCGACTTGGAGGAGCAGCGGCTCTACTCCGAGCTCCCTCCGGATGTCTGAGCTCCTCACCTTATCTCTGAGGGTGAGCCCAGCCACCCTCCGGAGGAAACTCCTTTCGGCCGTTTGTATCCGCGATCTCGTTCTTTCGGTCACTACACACAGCTTGTGACCGTAGGTGAGGGTTGGAGCGTAGATGGACCGGTAAATCGAGAGCTTCGCCTTCCGGCTCAGCTCCTTCTTCACCCCAACAGACCGGTACAGTGCCTGCATTACTGCAGACGCCACACCAATCCGTCTGTCCATCTCCCGCTCCATTTTTCCCTCACTCGGGAACAAGACCCCGAGATACTTGAACTCCTTCGCTTGAGGCAGCAACTCACCCCCAACCCAGAGGGAGCACTCCACCGTTTTCTGGCAGAGAACCATGGCCTCAGACTTGGAGGTGCTGACTCTCATCACAACCACCCCAGTGCATGCTGGAGGTCGCAGTCTGATGTAGCCAACAGAACTACATCGTCTGCAAAGAGCAGGGATGCAATTCTGAGGTCCCCAAACCGGACACACTCCTCACCCCGGTACCCCAGACTCCCGCAGAACCCCCCACAGGATTCCCTGAGGGACACGAAGCACATGTAGACTGGATGGGCAAACTCCCATGTATATGGGTCGCCAATAGCTAAATTTATTCCCTGAGTTGGACACAAAGCAAACCGTATTATACTTTTATACTCCTACACGACAGATGGAATGTATAATTGTCCTTAGCTATATATATATAGTATATTTACATATAGAATAACATGAAAACATTTATATCTGTCTTTTTAAAACAAAAAGAAAGGAAAATCATCACGTAAAAATGTGGATACTCAAACAAAAACATAACTCCTTTCATACTGTCCTATACTCAAACATGAGATTCAAATGTAATTGAATTACAATATTAACATGTTCTGCTTCTACTGTATATAGTTACTGTACATTGCACATTGTACATTGGTATGAGTCACAGTGGTTTTTGAAGAGTTGGGGTTCATTAGAGAGTTCAACCCTAATGGTGGTTAAATTAGGATGTCTAGAAACTCTGGATTGTTCCGATTTTAAAAGGTCATCTACATTTTGAGAGCAAAGTATAGCCACCATCCAAATGCATACAACCCTCCGTGGTCCCCGAGTGACACCTCTTCCCCAGTGGGGCGCGTGTGCGTGTACGGTATGTGGGCGTGTCCCACCTCTAACTGAACGCCAGGCCCTCGCTGACGGGCATGTTGATGTGCGCGGTCAGCAGTGGTGCCGCCTGGCCATCGCACAGCACAAACACCTTGATGACGTCCGAGATGCCCCGGTCACTGGTGCACTCCACCAGCGTCTCCAGTGGGTACACCAGGCCCGGCACCAGCAGTGGGACACGGAAGTGGGGTGTGCGCATACTGTACAGGCCGGCGTCGTACACGAAGCTGACCGCCAGGTTGACGGCGGGCCGGTGCGCCGCCGTGTTCTGCACATTGAGCGTGAGCTTGAAGGCCGGGCCCAGACCCTGCACTATGGCGTGCACACG
>OMOU01044785.1:0-10046 GCA_900312585.1 Malacocephalus occidentalis
CACCGAGACGAATGTTCCCTCTTATCTATAAAAAAGCTCATGTTGTGCTCTCAAGGTCATAGAGGGAGTTGGCCTAGTTTGTTATTGTGGACCATTATATTCTTTTATTCGTACAATTACATTTACCATTATATTGATTATATTGACTGATTTTGTGCTGAGCATTTGGCTGTTCCCCTACTGAATTATTATAATAAAAATATCAATAGGTTGAGAAATAGATCTCATGTTGCCGTTTGATCATTGCCGAAGGAGAAGAAGATTCATGAGTGTTTGAGGTTGACACCTGGTTCTAAGAGGTTACTTTAACAACGTATCCCTAAGGCTATCCTTATCCAAGCCTTAAAATATATCCTAGCGAACCACCAAGCGCACGGATCCCAGGAGAGAGCTGCCATAACGGACGCGATCTGGGGCGCGGCCCGAAGCCAGGGTTATGCCTTGGGCCTCGGCTCCAGAGTAAGCGGGGTAGGCGTTCGGACTTAAGGCAGTTAGGGGCTAGGCGAGTCTCTCCACCAACCTGTTACAACCGTTACTGGATACGGGTTTCACAACACCTCCCTTAGAGGGGGTTATCTGAGCGGATCTAACAACCTTTAATCAACCTGCAAACCACCAAGAAGAGGATACATCTCTGTGTAGTGCTAATAACATCCCAAACAACCTATCGCTCTTTTACCACATCTTTCATGTCAAATCTTGCTGACGTAGGTGATCTGATACTAGGCTAACTCCTCTTGAAGTAGTCCTCGACATGCAGATGGTAGCTCACGTTTTGCTAACATTAGCTAACTTAAGATCTGACTATATACAATGTAATGTGTCCCTGAAGATTGTTCCACCAATGTAATGTGACTTTACATAGTAATATTACCTTTGAACAGATGTAGGTATCTTTGTTGATGGTTGATGTGTTCAGCTGATGGTGAGGTCTACCGACCAGCTTAATCCAGTCCGAAACTGAGGTTTTGGGAAGGGAACAAAAAAATGCCTTCCACGCGGTCAGGGTATCGAGTGTTGCTTTTACATGTCCCACAGACACATTCTCACAGATGAGCAAGCCTAGTTTAACAAAGTTAAACAGATTAGCCTAGGACATTATGAAAAGAGGGGAAAGGTTCTTCAGGACTCCAATCTTCCTCAACTGTTATTGGAGGACAGAGCAAAAGGGGGCAGGGCTCATGAAGGGTCAATTAAGCCAGCCACCAAATACACACTCCCACATACCCCCCAACACTGAAACAAACCGACTGAGACTAAAGACTAACCGGGCCAGGTGAAGCTAATTAAGCCTGACACCAAACACACACACTCCCACACACGTTTTAGGTTTGTCCAGGTGTTAGAAATTGTATGCACAAGCGTGACAACTGCATCTTTTGTGCTGCGACCACAATTGTAGGCAAATGAAAAGGGTCCTGTGTGTTACATATTTCCCTGTTACGATGTTTAACCATAATCTTTTCCAATGTTTGTGGGGGGAGAGTTTTAATATGAGATGTCTTCCAAGCTAGTGGAATGGCATGATTCATAAGCCATTTAAAAATGTACAGAACACTTCAAGGATCTTATCCTTCCTTGTTTGGTACATGACATGGTTTTGACACACTGACAGAAGGCAGGCAATGTACTGTCCAGATCATAGTGATTTAAGTCCCCCAGGACCATGGCTGGTGCTTCAAGGTGTTTCTGCTGCAATGTATGTACCCATTCTGCTATGGTAATAACCGCTTGCGCAGCTTTGCCACTGGGCGGCACATACATCACACATAGCAGGACACTTCCACAAACAAAACAGAAGGGGGATGATCCCCACCAGTATCAGTGTAATCCATTAATAAGTCATTTTACACACCACACACAGTCATCTTGAGCAGACGGTGACAAAGTTAACTCACACCATTGGCCCAGGATGCGGTTGGCAGCAGAGCGGCGCACCAGTGACGTGCGTGAAGGATGCTGGGCAGAGGTGAATAGTGGGCCCGAAACGAGCTCCGCTCTCTTTCCTTCTCCGTATCTCAACACTTCTCTACCTGTTCTACCCTGGCTTCTTTAATCAGAACATTCTTGGTTGCTAGGTTGGATGTGTAGAATGTGTTGAAAGTCATTGCATGAGAGATGGTAGGGGGACATAGTTGAAAAAAGAATGTGTTGTGTTGTGTAGTGTTTTATTTCATTTGTTTCTGTTGAATCAGATATCATTCACCATAATAATAATCATACATTTTACTTGTAAGCGCCTTTCAAAGCACCCAGCAACGCTGAATGTCTGCTGCCCTCTGTCTCAACTAGCAACTGGGGAAGAGACTTTGTCTAAATGCATCAAGTAACATCACTGATGTGGAGATGAAATATGAACTAGATGGTAAAGTATATGTAGAAATTTGTAGAATTAATTTTAAAAAGCTAAATGCTGAAACAACCCTCTGAAATGATATACTTTTGTGTTTTTTAAATTATTTTTAAACATGCTGTTATACAATCATCTTGTTCTACTGAAATACTGAAAAATATGAATTAAATTCATTTATAAATTCACACATACATTTTTTTCTTCAGTATTGAATTTATATATAAATTACTACATATTTATAAACTCAACATGTTTGTTTTAAGGAATTTTACAGTTTCAATGTTTGAAATCTTTATAAAACATGAGGTTGAACAGCGAGCATACAGCCAGCTGAGCAGTTTTCTTAATGTATTTCCTACTCCTCTTCTGGGCCAACTACCAATTACTGTAAAATGTATTCAAGTACTGTAGAATGTGATCTTTACAGTACTGCTAGAAGCTAATGATACAAAAAAAAAGTCAAAATGAAAACCTCTGAAAATTGCTAACATAGAAATGACTCGGACAAGAGATGGCCTTCCAACATTAGGCTTTTATTAAAGCCAATGCAGTAGAAAACACATCCAGTAATTGACACGTTTAAAGGAATTAAAATGTTGCAAACTAAAATCCATAAAAACACCATTCCTCATATTCCTTGAACAATGACAATGGTCAATATAACGCCAAAAAAGGCACTGAATTAAACACAGCAGATAACACATTTCAAGTAATGAAATTCTTATAAAATACTGTAATAACCAGCCGGAGTCCGGTGCGCAAGTATTCCAACCAGGAGCTTTATTACATACAACTTAGCCTAACGTCTAACGCTCGTGTCTCTACCAAGAACCACAATAACTAATACCCGACGCAAAAACCCCCAACAACCAGAAGACCCTCCCCTCCTCTTCTCACCCAATCACCAGCCCATACCCTCAATGACACATACCAGCTACTGATTGGCCGAAAGGCAGGAGTTCGCCTATGACGTGCTACCCAGTCTTCACTGGGTCGCTACAATACAATCCATAAGAAGAATGAATCCTGTCAAACAGGTTCTCAACAATCTGTATACAACTTGCATACCATTCTTAATGTACCCTGCCTTCAGTATTCTTCTTTCATGAGTAAATAGAAAGTAAAAACATACCTGGAACTGCACAACTGGACTGAACTATACTGAAATTAACAGAACACAATGCTGACACGTTACCTTAAAATGACAACATAAACATCTTGCAGTGTGGGCTATTCCTTAGTGAAAGTGAGGCCCTGTGTGGAGATGTGTTGCGGGCTACATTACGCCCCAAGTCCATGAGTTTTTTTTTACAAGGGTTGCCACACAGGGATTGACAGTTGCTGCCTTTTTCATGACCACCTTCCCCTGGATGGACTTTGTTCCCCTCTCGGTGTTGATTCTGTCCGGTAAATGGAAAACATTTTTTATTTGGGTTCTTATGAATGCTTACACAGCTGTACTATTTTTCTCCCAAAAACGCATTGAATAATTTGCAGATAATTTGCACCGGTCCAATGTGCATAGTAGTCGTACGGAACATTCGCATCCGTATCCCGCATTCAGCACCGCACCAACAAGGCTGTTGGTGGTGGACCTTAGCCTTAAAGGCTGTTTCACACCAAGCACAGAATTCCATCCGGAAAATTGTACAAAAAACAGTTTCTTTGGGTTCTTAGGAATGCTTACACACCGCAGCCGAACACTCGTGTGGAGAAAAACACTGCCGCCAAGATTTTGACTCCTGCAAAATTTGCCTGCGGGAAATATACGTTCGACCAATCAAGTCCTTTGTTCAAACAAACGTCACACCTCCTCGTCGTGTTTCTACCAAAACACAACAGAGAACGCCTGATGCATGTCGTTTCTCAGCACTAGATGTATGACAAATAGTGCGAAGACAACCTCAACAACACAATAAAAGACAATATCTGGCTTGAGATCGACAACCAAGATGGTAATGTATCTGACTACAACAGCTAGCGTAGCATTGATGCTGTCTGTAACTTGGGTTATATCACTCGTTTGGTTACATCTCTGCTGAGGTGAAAAATAATATTGCACAGAGTACGCATACTAGTCCGACGAAATGTAGTTAGCATCTAACCAGAAGTGCAAAAGTAGTAGCAACAGTACAACAGCATGATCAGAATGTACTGAGAATGTACACAATCTACAGGGAATTTGCTGAATCTACGGAGTGCATATAGGTATGTCTACATAAATGTATACAGTATATGGTGTACGCTATACATTGAGGTATGTACTGCTTCCTCAGTCTTTCCTTTTCTTCCTTCTATCTAGAATAAAATCACTGATCTGTAATACTTTACGCCTATTTTCAAATTTATTTAGTTTGACTGTGTGCCAAATGAGGTGGTGAGACTTGATGCAACATGATTTTGCTCAGATGACTCATGGACGAACTCAAGCAACAAAGCTATACCCTAAGTTTCATGATCCACATTCCAGCTCTGTGAGTGCAAACATGTGGAGGTGATTAGAGTGAATGTCTAATCACCTCCACATGTTTCCAC
Source organism: Malacocephalus occidentalis (assembly GCA_900312585.1). NCBI lineage: Eukaryota > Metazoa > Chordata > Actinopteri > Gadiformes > Macrouridae > Malacocephalus > Malacocephalus occidentalis. Next base: position 4,889 of record OMOU01044785.1, read on the forward strand.
TTAACCTCCCTTCCTATATCTATTCCACCGTTCCACACACTCTCTGCCAGATTGTAACTTCGCTCATCTATGCAAGACTTTCCAGCATTCCTCCGAGTACTCACCAGTTGCCGAACCTGCCCGTCCCCGACGATCCACCTGCTTCCTGAGATCCAGAACCTGCCTGTCCCCAACAATCCACCTGCTTCCTGAGATCCAGATCCTGTCTGTCCCCGACGATCCACCTGCTTCCTGAGATCCAGACCCGGCCTGTCCCTGATGGCCAACCCCGTACCGGTACCTTTCCGATTGACTGCCTGCCCAACGCCGAACCTGCTACCCCCCCTACGATTCCCGTTTTTCAGATTGGCAAATAAATGAACTTTGTATATACATCCGTGTTCTGGTTGTACTGCATCTGGGTCCAAAACCACACTCGTTACAGTACAATCTGGCCAGCATAGACCCAGCGGGCAACCCCACGGCACGGGACCGCTTCAGCATGATCGAGGCTGCCCTGCGGCAACAGGAGCAGCGGTGGGGGACCTCCGAGGCCGAGCTGAGAGAGAGGACTGCTAGAGCAGAAGCACTGGCGGAACAGGGGCACACAGCCTTGCACTTGGCAATGAGTCAACTTGCATCAGCCACGTCAGCGGTTCCGGCATCTCAGCCCCCATTCCTGCACCAAGGGAGCCAGAGCATAGCGGACTATTCTATTGATTTCTGCACCAGGGCAAGTCAGTGCGATTGGCACCCGTCAGGACGGAGTAATGTGTTTTTACACAGGCTGGCTCCCTATATGAAAGACGAGCTGGCATTCCGCGAGACTCCACCCACCTTGGACGGGGCGATTGAGCTCACTTCATGGATAGACGTGAGAATACAGGAACGGCGGAGAGAGAGGAGGGTCGAGGGGTGTGTCTCTTTACCCACGCAGGGATGTCCCGCCCTGACGAACTGGAGGCCATGCAGCTGGGAGGGACCGGCCTCTCCGCAGCAGAACGAGACCGGTGCAGGCGGCCCAACCTATGCCTCTACTGTGGCCAGCCGGGTCACTACATCTCTGGCTGTCTGTTAAAAGCCAACGCTCGCCAGTGAAGGAGGTACTGGTGAGCAATGCCCATTTAAGATCCTCCACCAAGATGAGACCATTAATTCAGGCAAAACTCATTCTTCCACAGGGGTCCCAGCTCCTGGCTACCTTTATTGAATCAGGGGCAGATGCCAATATTATCGATAAGGACCTCGCCCGACAGTTGGGAATAGACCAGGTTCCCCATACCGCGACCAATCGTGGCCCACACCCTGGATGGTCACTCACTCGGTACCGTCATCCACCAGACGGTTCCGATCCACATTCTCCTGTCAGGTAACCACCATGAGACGGTGCAGTTTCACCTGCCGTTGTCTCCTCATATCCCATTGATCCTGGGGTACCCCTGGCTCCACCGACACAACCCCCATGTTGACTGGGCCACCAGGATGATTAAGGAATGGAGCCCTGCATGTGACCAGGTGTGTTTGAAACAGGCCACCACACCAACCTGCCCTCAGTCACCCAGCATTCTGGCGAATGTGGTGGGTGTTCCCCCTGAGTATTTGGACTACAGCCTGATGTTCAGCAAGACTAGGGCAACATCGCTTCCACCCCACCAACCATATGACTGCGCCATCAACCTGCAACCTGGCATGTCTCCATCAAGGAGACGCTTGTTCTCCATATCCGTTCCAGATTGGGAGGCCATGGAGACGTGTATATAAACCATTCCCTGGCAGCTGGCATCATTCGGCCGTAATCATCACCTGCTGGGGCGGGATTCTTTTTTGTGGAGAAAAAAAGATGACAGACATTGAGATCTTGTATCAACTACAGGGGACTTAACGAGATACCTGTTAAAAACCGTTATCCGCTCCCACTCATCCCACTCAGCTGTTGGAGGGGGCAACTATTTTCCTCAAAACTGGACCTCCGTAACGCCTACTACCTGGTCCGGATCAGAGAGGGAGATGAGTGGAAAACCGCTTTCAACACTCCGGCAGGACACTACGAATATCTTGTAATGCCTTTTGGTCTCACCAACGCACCCACAGTTTTCCAGGCGTTGATAAATGATGTACTCAGGGACACGTTGGACAGATTTGTTTTTGTATACCTAGGTGATTGTAGCATAGCTACTGCTACAATGCCACAATAGTGGCTTTAGTTCGGGGCTCCTCCAAGTACACAGGCTGGTTGTGGTGTTTGAAGTCCGGTTTATTGTGAAGTTGTAGGTGAAGAAAATGGTGCTAGCTAGCATGCTAGAGCTCCTCAGTGTGCGTGCTGGTGGCTGACTTAACCTGTGGTGCACCAATTAGCCAATGCACCACAGACTTGCAGCCCCACCCTCCCCAGACTAACTGGACCAGGTGAGGTCAATTAAGCCAGCCACCAACAACACACCAAACATTCCCACATACCCCCAACACTGAATTGGGGCTGGGGAAAATCCCCAGCCCCAAACAAATAGCAAAACAAAACTGGACTCTTACAGGGTTACCATACCTACAAAATTAAAACACATAAACAAAAACCCAACCCCACTGTCCCCACACTCTTACCCAGTGTTCCTTTTCACCCTCCTCCCTGGAAAGCGGAGGTCGGGGCTGCTGGATTGACTGGCGGAGATGTCTCTGGGTGTGGGAGTTGCCGGGCTGTCTGGGTGGGTTGGGTGGAGATTGGCAGCTAGGCCGTGGTGGAGCTTCTTGGAGGGGGCTGAAGCAGTACCCAGTACGGCCACCCTCCACCAGGTGACGTGGCTCGATCCCCCATCTCTCTGCTGGAGTGGGGGTCCTTGGCTGCTGTCCTACCTGGCAGAGGCATGGCGGGGTCTTCGGGCCACTCGCGGCTGACTGCAGGGGCTGCCAGCAACATTTTAGTTGCGCCTGGCGGTCGGTCCCTGTCCTCTGCTGGCCCCACCGACGTCCAACGCTGCCGTCAGGGAAGAGGTAGTGCTGGGAGTTGGCCATGTGTCCCTTTTTCTGGAGGGCCCCACATTGGGCGCCAATGTAGCATAGCTGCTGCTACAATGCCACGATAGTGGCTTTAGTTCGGGGCTCCTCCAAGGACACAGGCTGGTTGTGGTGTTTGAAGTCCGGTTTATTGTGAAGCTGTAGGTGATGAAAATGGTATGGAGCAGATGTAATGGTGCAAGCTAGCATGCTAGAGCTCCTTAGTGTGTGTGCTGGTGGCTGACTTAACCTGTGGTGCACCAATTAGCCAATGCACCACAGGCTTGCAGCCCCCCCCCGCAGACTAACTGGGCCAGGTGAGGCCAATTAAGCCAGCCACCAACAACACACCAAACATTCCCACAATGATATTTTCATTTTTTCCAAGTCACAGGAAGAACACAGACCGTGCTGCAGCGTCTCCTAGAGAATTTACCCTTTGTCCGGGCTGAAAAATGCCAGTTCCACTTCCCGTCGGTCAAATTCTTGGGGTACATTGTGTCGCAGGGGAACGTCAAGATGGACCCAGAAAATGTGTCTGCCGTCACCTCTTGGCCGATTCCTGAATCCCGTAAAAAGCTTCAGCGGTTCCTGGGTTTTGCAAACTTTTACCGTTGGTTCATTCGCGGTTACAGCACTGTCGCCTCTCCGCTTACGGCCCTCACGTCATCTAAGGTCCCCTTTAAATGGAGTCCTGCAGGGGAGAGAGCTTTCTAGACTTTCAAGGGTCGGTTCACATCGGCCCCCATGCTCCATGTTCTGGACCTTGAACATCAATTTGTCGTGGAGGTGGATGCTTCCGATGTAGGGGCCATGCTGTCCCAGAGGGCAGCCTCGGACCAGAAGCTCCACCCCTGCACCTTTTTCTCTCAACGGCTGACCCCAGCCGAGAGAAACTACGACATCGTAAATCGGGAACTACTGGCAGTAAAATTAGTCTTGGAGGAATGGCGGTACTGGCTGGAGGGGACAAAGGAGCCATTTCTGGTATTCAGCCAAGAGACTGAACCCCAGACAGGCCCGGTGGTCTTTATTTTTCACTCAGTTCGACTTTCACCTCTCTACCTCTCTCTACCGTTCCGGATCGCGCAATGTTAAACCGGATGCGCTCTCACTGATTTTTATGGAGAACAACAATCTGACCACCAGGTCAGAAGCCATCCTCCCAGCAGCTTGCAGGATTGCCACCCTCACCTGGGAGATAGAGGAAAGTGTTAAAACCGCCACAATGAACCAACCTGGTCCCAGCAATTGTCCGGCAGGCGCCTATTTGTTCCTCAGACTCTCCATTCTGAGGTGCTGCTTTAGGCCCACACCTCCAGGTTAACCTGCCATCCAGGAATTCTGAGAACCCAAGACATCCTGAGACAGCGGTTCTGGTGGGCGACCCTGGAACAGGACACCCGGGAGTTTGTGAACACCTGTCCCCCCAGGTTTTCGAAGATGGCCCATTTTATAGCTCCCATCAGCCAAGGAGACTGCAAGAGCAGTACTGCGGCACGTGCTCAGGCTACATGGCCTTCCGGTGGATGTGGTGTCCGACCGGGCCCCGCCGTTCACATCTGGCTTTTGGAGGGAGTTTTGTGCCCTTCTCGGGGCTAAAGTCAGCCTGGCCTCTGGGTTCCACCCCCAGTCCGATGGTCAGACAGAATCAGGATATGGAAACCACGTTGCGCTGTATGGTCTCTCGGAACCCCGCCACCTAAGCCAAACTGCTGCTATGGGTCGAGTACACCCATAATACCCTGACCAGTTCAGTCACTGGACTCTCTCCTTTCCAGTGTGCATACAGATTTCAACCACCTCTCTTCCCAGCCCTGGAGAGAGACGTTTCCTGTCCGCCCATTCAGGGGTTTGTCCGCCGCCGCCGCCGAACGTGGACTCAGGTTCGGGCCTCCCTTCTCCGTTCAGTGGAACGGTACTCTGCCTCGGCCAACCAACACCATACCAGGGCTCCCACCTATTGGGTGGGTCAGAGGGTGTGGCTTTCCACCCGGGACCTTTCCCTACAGTTGGAGTCGAGGAAGTTGGCCCCACTTTTTATTGGACCTTTCACAATCCGGAAGGTAATAAACCCGGTGGCGGTCAGGCTTCAGCTCCCGTGCTCTATGCGCATCCATCCCACCTTCCACGTCTCCAGGGTCAAACCCATCTGGGAGAGCTCCCTGGTGCCTGAGATTCCCCCCCCCCC
>OMOU01044787.1:0-13646 GCA_900312585.1 Malacocephalus occidentalis
GGTGAAGCGTGAGGATATCTCCTGGGTAGTAAGTCTTCGTGTCCCTCACCAGTCTGCCCTCTTCTCCAAGAGCCGTGTCATTCACTGACACCAGCGAGTACGAGCTGAACCCCTCAGGATAGAAACACCAAGGGATGCCATTTCTGTCTGATGGGGAAGAAGAGGAAGAGGAGGACGACGATGGCACAGGCATGAAGCAGCAGCTCCTGGCCTCACACATCTCTCTCGTCACGACCACCCCTCTCTCAGGATAACAGTCGAACCTCCAGGATTCAGGGATGACACTGCAAGCCTGAGGATCGGGGGCAGCAGACGACAAAGGACTCTGCTCCTTTTTTCCTTGAGCACCCATCGTATTAGCGGAGCCTGGTGGCGGATGCTTGTGTGGCTGTTCACTGGGGGGATTGTGTAGCCAGAACATGGTGGCCAGAAGCCAGCCAGCGCAGAGCAAGAGCAGCATCGAGCCTAGCACCAGGAGAGTGGTGGTGGCCGAGCATGACGGCTTCAGTGGAATCAGGGGTCGCTCACACTCTTCAGGGTCTTGTATCTTTAGACATGACAAAAGCAACACACAAGCAGATCAAAGTCAAGTACGTTGCAAACAAACCTTAGCTAGGCTAATCGTCATTTGCCAATGATAAATCAGCGGAGGCTTGAAATGTATCCAACCAATAGTAAAATGATAATGTTAACTCACCGTTTCGTTTGCAGATTCCCCCGACAAAGCTGCATTAGAAAACTGCACATTTTCAGGATCCAGGCGCTTGTATGAGACCATTATAAAAAGCTTTAAAGTATTTGCTTTGCCAACGAGTCTAGTTGCAGTTCCATTTGGCGAAGATAAAAGAGGAAGAAAAAATATTAACACAGCGTGAGTTCACACAAAGACACGAGAACGGAGATCATGTACAAAACATTACGCAATATCTGAATGTGGTAGGTGACTTCGTAGTAGCAAGCTAACATGTATCAGTTGAAAAGGTTATTAGGCGTTAAGGCTATGAACTGCTATGAATACCCCTCTCCCATCTTTCAACATGTGCTCTTCTACAATGTTGTCTTCTTTACCAGCAACATTGGACACATCTTGGTGTCATATGTCAATATATTTTTACCTGCCGAGTGGTCAAATATATCCGCCATTAGCTGACAAGCAGGTGTTCGTTTATGACATTAGGCTCGTTAAAACAACCGCGCTGAGTTTAGCATCAATGACATTAGCAATGGCTGGGTTGAGTTTAGCTAACGTTATACCGTATTTTATTTTATACACGATTGTAATCACTGGCTGGGGCTGTGCATTTCACACGTCGTCTTGTTTACTTTTACGGTGCGTTCCAGTACACTCGTATTTTCGGAACTTTGCGAACAATCAACTAAAACAATGTATTTTATATGAAGTGTGGCGCAGTGCGTTACATGTTAGTAGCTATGGATTGATCCTGGTCCAAGTTGTAAAGGACTCCTATTGTGTCACCAGGTGTGAGTGATTAGCCATTCCAAGCAGGTTTCCGAATATGGTTTACGTCGTAAACTTTACGACGCAAGTGGGAGTGTCCACCTAGAAGTATGCTGGATAGATCAGGCTACCCAGTGGACTGTAGCAACTGGTAGACTGATCGATACATACATCTGAGTTGACACTCCCACAATGTTATAAACCGGAGATTCTGAAATCGTTTGGAAGGGTTAATCACGATCAATGTCTTCTTTATTGTATAAAAGTATTCAATTGCGTATTGAATTGAAAGCGTTTGAATTAGGAAACAAGTCAATTCGTATGTGAATTTTAATTGACACCTCAATTCTAAGACCTCACAAATCCTAAGCACCCCGTATGTCACAGTTACGTAGACATTTCAGACACTTCATGTTCCATCGTGTAGCACAAATAGGAAAATGAACCTTTCGTTATATTTAAAACGATTGCAGTTGAGTAGACCTACTTTGTTATTTGGCGCTAATAGTTGTACATATGCAAGGTAGAAGTAGATTGTGTCAAGGCAACAGACATGTCCCTGGAGCTGCTAAGGTTTCATCCACCATGCGTCAAATCACAAATATTCCGGGTTTCAGTCGAATTAGAATTCGGGGGATTTATGTTACAATACAACTAACCAATAAATAGACAAACAAGTAATAACAGACCTTAACCTGTAGTAGCAGTTTAAAAAGTTATAGGGAAAGTGTTCATTCCCATTTGCTTGCTTAGACTGTTTCTATTTTTGTGTTATGTTTAAATGACATACAGTAGTAGTAGTCAAAGTAGTAGTTGTAGTAGAGTATAGTCATGTTACATTTTTATCATCAGGACATTATACTAATAAACCTACATTTGCATGTCTTCTGTAGCCTGCTAGAATAAAAATAGATCTTTGGGGCAATTGGATTACAGATTGGGCACAGAATAACAGACTTCATTTGCATAAAAATTGTTTTGGGAATGAGGAACGCAATGTCCAAATTGATGGGAACTCTAAACCATTTTTAATATCCTCTATTAGTTTCCTAATCCCAGTGATATACATAGATCAAAATTCACATTGGGCGGTAGATGATTATGAACTCGTATGGAAATCACAATTCAGGCGAATCACCGTTTTATGGTGTTATGCTCAGTTTTTCACAGGTTTCACCAATAAATCACCTTTTAAATTATTTTCTCCACAATAAAATGTATGCACAGGCAGCTTCCCGCTTTACCATATAGCCTCAATTTAGGTTGAGACTTCCTTAAGATTACCATTGTTATGCCAATGATATGTGCATTTATGTGTCAACTACCTCAATAAGGAATAGTAATCATAATCAGCTTAATTAATAATGAACATTATTACACCTGCTAAACCACTTCCACTGCCAAGGCCTGCCAGAAAACGTGGCATTTACCCAAGTGATTCAATAAGAATCCAGTAAATAAATCACATTTGTACCAAGACAGGGCATAACATAAAAGGAAATTATACAGTTGGTGAGTAGAACAGACACAGGCCTGACACGCAGGCTAACTATAACGTTGCCATATAATGTGTACAGTATATCTCGTCAAGGTTTTTGACACAGATTTTCCAGTCAAGCTCCGTAAACTTCTATAAGTCACATGGTCAAAACTAAATCTGATGCTAAAAACGCTGTGAAGCAGAAGGCTGTCCCTCCATCAATTAGGGATTATGAAGATTTAAAGCTTAATATCTTGGAAACGTTATGACCTTTCAAATAACAACAATAACTCTGGTGCTATTGTTTATGTAAACGTCTATGCATCCTCCTCAGTATTGATGCTCCGTTATGCTCATATCTAGCGGAGAAGCAGTGTCACTCTGGGACGAATCGTCTTCGTTTTTCCCACTAGAGGCGGCCTCTTCCTCGGTGTGAGGTTGTCCATGTTTGCGTCTATGAAGTCTGAGGCTTTGCGAGCGACTGAAGCCCTTCCCACACAGGTCACAGCGGTACGGCCGCTCGCCGGTGTGCAGCCGGAAGTGGTTCTTGAGACTCGATGCTCTGGTGAAACTCTTCTCACATTCAGGACAGTCAAACTTCTCCCCAAAGTGAATTTTCTCGTGTTCCCTCAGGCGCCCTGATTGGTTGAAGCTCCGCTCGCACAGTGAACAGCGGTAGGGTTTTTCCCCGGTGTGGGTCAGCCGGTGTCTGTTCATGGCGCCTGAGTGTGCAAAGCTCTTCCCGCATTCTGGGCACGAAAACGGCCTTTCTCCTGTGTGGACTTTTTGGTGACCCTTCAGCTGACCTTTTTGGGTGAACTGCTTCCCGCAAAGTGTGCACTGGTATGGTTTCTCCCCCGAATGAATCCGCATGTGTATCTGTAGCGCAGAGAGCTTGTGACAGTCTCTACCGCACAGCCCACAGCAGTAGGACGTTTTGGTTTTTAATGGGAACTGTAGGGGTGATGCAGGACCTGTCTCCTCAACAAAGACCACATGACCCGAATCCTCTTCTGTGGAGTCTGTGGAGACACAGAAATTAGACCAGGTTGAAATGTTTTTATTACATTATCTCTACATTATCTCTGTGCATCTGTGTTGAGTGCCGTCACCCAGTCAATGCGATATGGCCCTTGCAGGATCTTATGGAAAGCAACCATCAGATGGCGCAAGAGGACAACCAACTAGTTTGACCTGATACCATTGTCTACTGAACTTTATGTGTGCATGTGTGGCCCCTTACCCTTACTATTGGCAAGATCCTCTTGTTCATCCTTGACTGTGATTCTAATTTCTGGGCTGGGCTCTGGGAGGGGGCATTCCTCACAGCTGGAGACATCAGGGTCAAGTCCCTCCACTGGTGGGGGAAAACAGACAGAAACATATCAACACGAGCCAAAGTAACTACACTGGCCCAGTTTGGTAAACAATAATGGTACTAAATACAAAACAATATTATGATGCGAGCTGACGGGCAGGTGATAAATACCACACAAGGGCTGCTCTTGCTCCTCTTCTTTCACTATTACATTCACAAGTGGGCTGGTGGTGGTGGCTTCTTCCAGCCGGTCCTCAATCACCTCAACCACACACCGGGACGCAACATCAGCTTGAGGATCCTCGGAGGAGTGGTCCTCACTGGCTGTACTTCGGCTGTGCAAACCCTAGTGGAATATTGACAGGTAGTTATATAGAGGGTTGTGGAATCACTTTGCCGTGGCTGCTTTTTACCAACAACCGGTTGTTGGTCAAACTTTCTCAATTGTTTCTCAATTGTTTCAAATGAACATGGATTTGGATTTCAATATTGCATTACCTCTGGAGATCTGGAGTTCTCTGGCTCCATGGTGATAGTGCTGGTGTCGGCGCTGGGGCGAAGGCTGGGCATGCTCTTAGTGTGGGTGCAAGAGCGCTTGTGGTTCCTAAGAGTTCCCGCCAAAGAGAAATGCCTTCCGCAGTGGCCGCAGGCATAGGGCTTTTCCCCCGTGTGTATCCGGGTGTGCCTCCTCAGCTCCCCTGGCGCGATGAAGGACTTGTCGCACTGGACACAGCTGTATGGCTTCTCCCCTGTGTGTGTGCGCAGGTGCGTGGTCAGAGTCCACTGCTGGGCGAACGTCTTGCCACAGTCCGTGCAGCGATACGGCGTGATGCCTGTGTGGAGCCGCTCGTGGCGCACCAGCGTGCCGGACAGGGCGAATCGCTTGTCACAGTAGGAGCACTGGTAGGGCCGCTCCCCAGTGTGCGTCCGCCGGTGGTCGCGCAGCTCCGCCGCCGAGTTGCAGCTCTTCTCACACTCGGCACACGGAAACTTCTTCCGGGTGAAGCCGGCCACCACCTCGGAGTGCATGGCGTCCAGGTGCGTCTTCAGGTGCCAGTGGCGAGAGAAGCTCTTGAGGCAGATGGTGCAGTGATACGGCCGCTCCCCGGTGTGTGTGCGCTTGTGCAGCCTCAGCTCGCCCTGGCTTGCGAAGCGCTTCTCGCAGAAGGGGCACGGGAAGGGCTTCTCGCCCGTGTGCACCCGCTCGTGGATCATCAGCAGGCCCTTCTCCGGGAACCTCTTCTCGCACACGGAGCAGGGGAAGGGCCGCTCCCCCGAGTGGGTCCGCAGGTGCCGCTGGAGCTTGGAGGCATAGGGGAAGTCTTTACTGCACACCGAGCAGGTGTGCGTGGTGGACTGGGACTGGAACTTGCCGTTTTCACTGGAATCGAACACGCTCGACGTCCGCGTCTCCTCGTCTACGAAACTGCCGCTGACCTGCTCTCCTGTATTGACGATAGGCACAGCATGTAAACCCTGGCCCACATATGCGCGTTTTTTTAAATAATAGAATTACTGAGCTCAATTGTCTCAATGGAATAGGCTATTTTGATTATCGCAAACATAGATTTTGACAGCATCAGACCATTTATATCAAGTGTGTTTTATTAGCTCTGGAAAGATTTGAGTCTGACTATATCTATCTAAACTGCTTCTTAAGATGTTATATGTGCCCATTGGTTTAGCATGAAAGCAAATGCTATCCACAAACCTAGCTGTGAAAAGTCCACCTCTTCCCCGTCTGAGTTGATCAGTCCCCCTATTTCCTCTTCAACCAGCAGCAGGACAGGGCTCGAATCCTCTGGGTTCTCTGAGCCCATCTTTCAAATGGTGAATCACCTTGTATTGCGCAGACAGGTGGGAATACATCAAAACAGTCAGTCAGTGCCACTCCGAATTAACGTCAAGAAAATGTGAAACAAAGAAGTTTTGCAAGATGGATCAGGTGATGAGCATGTTTAAATGCACAGTGTTTACATAACCTGTTTAGTCTGTTAAATTAACTTGGAAATGAGGCTGTGCATATTAGCATACTGTATGACTGGAACCATTTTTCTAATAATTAGGCTTACTTCACGCTAGACATGATTGTTATTGTTTCTTATCTATAATTTCTGAACAGAATAACAAATGTGCAGGGGTAAGAAGGCAAAAATGATTCTTAAATCTTATGACAGAATTATGCATATTAAGATTTTTGACTTTTCAATAAATCCCATCATATTTCCATAACAATCATGGGGGTCATAACAAACCTTAATATTATTAGATTAATGGTGGAGATCTTTCGTAATAACTAATACAGCAAACATCCCTGTTGCTATCCAGTAATAATTCAGGATATCATTCTTACCATGAAAAAATGTTAATCAAATAGTGTTTGAAATGTATATCCGTTTTGCGCGTGTTTGAACATTTTGTGTACAAATATTGTATTTTAAGGAAAATCATTTGATGTCACTCCACAATAACCAAATATAAAGCCACCTATCAGTTACAAACATGAATGCCCACACAGAGTTGTGACACAAACAGCTCTTAAAATAAACAACATATATGTCACGTACTCAAGGATGGATGCTCTGGATAAACTCGTAAGCACGCGTGTAATCACATTAGCCATTCCCCGAAACCAACCATTTGTCATATGACCACTAGTATATGGGCCTATTTCTGCACATGAGCTATATCGAAAGCAATGGTTATGACGAGAAGCAAGGATGGAGCTAAACAACTCTCCATCTGACATCTGCAGCAGTGTTGTTTCGAACAGTTATAGCAGCACACATCTTAGTAACTTCTTAGACAAAGACACTTAGTTTGACCTCGATAGATCACCTTCTAATGGACTATAAATAAGCACTTGTCGACCTTTTGCCATGCCACCCTGTAACATGATTATTGTTATACCTCTCATTCGTGACGTGGAGCAGAAGTGACTGTCCACTGCCATGTCAAAATGTGTTCGTAATGTGTGTAGTCAGTGTATTGTCACCATGAGTACTGAATTGAAAAAGGGACTTACAATAGAAACGACAACAACAGAATTACTAAGGATGCTGTGAGATGAACCTGACATATGAAAACAAAAGCTAAAACTAGCTAACAAGACAATAGAGCTTTGACCAACCTCCACATTGATATTCCAGGGATGGAAATTATTCGTTTGACATGCGCTCACACATATATCATTGGAAATATTCTAGTGTCTTTTCATTTGTATGTGTTATGATTACACCGTATAGCAGTGCTTTTAGAAGCTACCCAACATGTTATCTGGAAAGCGTTGAATGGTAGACAGCATAGCTCTGTTAGTTAGCTCACGTTAGCATAATGTCTTCCGGTTCACCTTCAAAATAAAAGCTTTCGCATGCTGGCATCACGAATGTGTACGCGAAGGTGTACGCATATGCAATGCAACTGTACGGAATATACACATATTCATCAATATGTTCAGTGTTTGCTCGCAGACTTGCGGGCATATTTACTATGAGACAAGTCCCTTGTTTTAGAGCAAGATACATTCCCTTGCTGAATATCTAAAATGTGCTTAGAAAATAAAAAAATCTATTTTCTGATACAAGTATGGAAGGTAGCCTACAGGGAATTAACAGGTCGCGGTTCATGAAGACTATATTCTCAACCCGTTCAACTGATAGTTGAATAGTGACGAGTGATTAGCATAATATATTCATAAGAGAGAGACAGAGACAGAGAGAGAGAGAGAGAATAACAACAATCATAATAATCAGATTATATTACAGTTGTGCAAGTGCACAACTGAATGCCATGTCACCCGCAGGCTTAAACTTGAAAATCCAATTACATCTTGAGCGACAGATTAAACAGCAACATAGAAATCGTTAATCCATGGATGTGTAGATTATGAGGTTATGTGCCCGTCCGTACTGCACATGTGCAACGGTTATAGCGCATGTGCAGTACGGATTAATGACAGAAGTAACCGGAAAATTGGCGCAGGCGCTCCTCACAGTCCAAACAACACGTGATCTAGTGAGTTTACGTCCGGACTTTTCCCTTCCATGGCGACTGTCAGATGGAAACACTCTCTCTCTTTATCGCGGCAACTAACTAGTTTATGTCCCACATAGGAGTTATACATAACTAAGCCAAATGTGTTTCTACGGTTTGCCCTTTCACAGAAACGTATTCTGAGGTAATGTTCAATTAATTGACACAGGGTACCGCGACACGAGTGAACAGTTTCATTTTACGCTAAATTGACATTGTTGATGGTATCATTGAGTCCATTTGTAAATTCAAGATTCAATGTCAAGGGTTGTTCATTAATAGCTGGTTGATTAGACCTGTTCGAAACCAAGTGTACTAAAATAGCGCGTCTTTCTACATTATTTCTGAGCTGGGCCTTTGAGCCAATATATGGTGGGCAATGTTAGGAAATTGTACCTTAGCCACAGTTTGCGATGATCCTGAAAAAAAGTAGAAAAATAATAGTCCAAAGGCTGCGATGTGTGGTCGTGATGACAGGTCAGGGGTTTGGTTACGTTATAAAATGCCTCATTTGTGACCCATCGATTTTCCCCGGGGCTGGTAGCCTACTGATATTATGTAGGCCTATCATGAATTACTCTTTCAAATGGTATACTATAGACAGTAAACAGTAGAGGCAAAATTCGGAATATATTATTATGTCGTGCGATATGTTATCGATACCATATAATATCAACGTCTCATTGCCTCATTTAATCTACATAATAAAATAAACAGACAGTAATCCCTGGCTTCAATGAATGTCTTATTCTGTTGTATGTTTCATATTATTTCCTTTCTCCAGGCTGGAAATGCAAAACTATCTACAGATGGAGATGGACTCATTTGATTACAGCCATGGAGAGTTTAGGGATGACCCTCCGGACTCATCTCATCCCTTTGACTCGAGCACCACCAGAAGTCCAATCTCGGAAAGTGAATTCTCGTGTCATTGTTGTTATGACATCTTGGTGAACCCCACCACCTTGAACTGTGGTCATAACTTCTGCCGCCATTGCCTCACTCTGTGGTGGGAGTCTTCACACAAGAACGAGTGTCCTGAGTGTCGTGAGAAGTGGCAAGGCTTTCCAAAAGTGAACATACTGCTAAGGTAAGAAAGAAATGGTTAGATAGCAACCCACACACTATTATTTTCTAATATGAAGAGACTACTGTTCATGTTTGCATTCTCCATCAGTTAGATTTGGAAGAAATAGGTCAATTGTAAAACTGTCGTGGAAACAGTTGATTTTTTTGTTCTCTCTTTCACCACGTGCATATGAAGCATGACTTGTGACTTATATTAGAAAGTAGACAAGCATGACCGTTCCTCTTTAACTTGGCTTCACACCAGTCAGATGGGCATCCTCTTGACAACACTTATTTGTCAGCGTCTGAGGTTCAATGCTGTCATTCTGGCGTGTGTTTCCCTCCGGCAAATTGCACCCACAGCTGTTTGTTGATGTGCCAGAATGGGGATAGTGCCCATTATACCCCACAATCTCCTTTTTGTATATATATATATATATATATATATATAGTTTTACATTTATAATTTTTTCATTATCTGCTGAACAAACATTATTTATTTTCTTGTTGTCTTAGGGATGCAGTTGACAAATTGTTCTGCGCAGCAGTGGAAAAGAGGAGAGCAGAGATCCAGGAAAATCCCAAAATAATGCGGAGTTTGCTGGCATTTCAAAGGTTTGAATTGTAAACACTAACTTGTGCGGCTTAATAGCTAATTTGCTTATGCCCATTGTCAATTCCCTTTACCTTATGTGGTGTATTAAAGGGATATGCCTATGTTTGTAAGTTTGTGTTTGCCAGGCTTAGCCAGGTTCAGCCGAGTTTTCTAATTCGGAATTCATCATTGAGCACAAGTTTCATAGCCAACTTTAGCAATGGTCATACGATGATAAGAGGACATTGTGTATCCTTCTAGGTACGGTGACGCACAGGGGAGGCCCAAAACCACTCAGCATCGGGGAGCAGGCTTCTTCTTCTCTGGAGTACTGACTGCGCTCACATGTGTGGCTGTAAGTGACAACCACATATTGACCTATTGCATGTTTTTCATAAATGCTATTTTATTATGCATTCATGTAAAACACTATTGTTCAGGATTCAGTTATGGATGACAGAATACTCAACACGATGGAAAACCTAATCTGTTTGCATCATGCATCAGGGGCCCATGACAAGCACATCAGAGACTAAAATGTAGCGGTTTCACGTCTCCAAAACAAATTAATGTGTGCTTGATTTAAATGAGATGACTGCAGCTTTCGACATCAACCTAAATTATGTCTGCATCGATTGGTGCATCATTTATCCCGGCTGCTCTCTGTTTATTGTGAACTTTTGATACTTTTTCCCACATAGTTTTCACAGTCCTTTAAACACCGTTTGGTTGGAGACAGTTTGGTTAGTCCATGTGGCAGCAGGGAGCAACGTCCCTGTATTCCTTGCTTCGTGGCAGTTCTTTATTTGCATGCGTGTGTGAAGAACAGTTTGCACTGCAGTATGTAAATAGATTACAGCACCGTTTCCCAATGTCATGATGGAACATTTCATTCAAATGTAAAAAATCCTTAAACCACAAACTATCTAGCACAAGGTAGCCACCCATAATACATACGGATTTATTATTATTTAATGTAGCATATGCTCCTGCTACAATTCCACATACGTGGCTTTAGTTCGGGGCTCCTCCACGGACACAGGCTGGTTGTGGTGTTTGAAGTCCGGTTTATTGTAAAGTTGTAGGTGAAGAAAATGGTATGGAGCAGATGGATTGGTTGCTAGCATGCTAGAGCTCTCCCCAGTATGTGTTGGTGGCTGACTTAACCTGTGGTGCACTGATTAGCCAATGCACCACAGGCTTGCAGCCCCACCCCCCCCAGATTAACTGGGCCAGATGAGGCCAATTAAGTCAGCCACTAAGACACACACGCCAAACATTTCCACATTTACATATGTGTATTTATTTACCACGTGTTACAACACTGTGGCACACAATTGCTGAAGAGGGTGAGCCACTCACTGCCCAAATTAATATCAGTTTACCAAGTTGATACACACAGTCCACTGCACTTGGCTGGTTAGCTCTTTATTAGGGTTAGGCGGTTTCGCTGTAGTGTGCAGTGTGGAAGCTCATGTCAGTAAAATGTTATGCAAACCGGCTGTAGTGCATTTAGCCTCTCTCTAACATCAGCAATTTCTGTTCATTTAAATTGCAAAATCTCATTTCGAGACAACACTATTCCTAAGTGAAAACAAATTGACGGGCTTTGCGCCATTTGAATTCGTTCACACGCCATGCTGTTAGACTTTATTTTTCATGTCTCTTATGTTGAATAATGTTACACTTCATTAAAACAAAATACAAAATACATCAATTTTGTTCATCTCTTGATTGCATTGCGAGTAGGCTACTGTTTCATGCCATCCTACCTTTTTTTTTTTTCAATCTATGGTGACAAAATGTTGATATTTGAAATATTATTGTATTATTTTCATGTTAAAACTTTGTGAGAAGTAAAAACAATGCATATTATTATCCTGGTAATCGTTTGTGCTGCTACAGTCTTCTGACGTGCAGTTACATGTCACTCATTATGTTCCACTTTGTCAGCAGTGCCATCTTGCATGTGTGCCGTACTTCCAGTATGATTCAATGTTTGACTAATTACCAACCTGCTTGGAAAATGTTACACTGTGTAACACACCACACACACACACACGCACACACCTGCCTCAGGGTTCCTCCAGTCCAGGTCACAGTCCCACAATTATTCATTTGGACCATGTGGGACATTCCTTATTCTATTGTTTGATTTTTGAAGATATGGTTCCAGCACAATGAGTCTTGCTGCCATATCCTGCAAACTCCAAAATATAATGTATAATGTGTTATAGTCCAGGGACACTTCTTCACAAGTCATGCAACAGCCACCCCAACACTGTCTGTGAATGAACATTTTCATAAAGTTCATCACTAATTTTTTACGTTTTTCGAGGATTTTTGCGGTTTTACATTTCAGCTGTTTAGTAACATTATGAGTCACCACCAACACAATTTAACATTGAAGCTAAAGTTTTGTCAAAGCACGCTACCAAGAGCTGCCAACCACGGGACCCATTGTGTCCCTCTGTAAGCACGCTGCTGGTGTCCTGCCAGGTAATGCTGCTGGTGTACCACTGGAGCAGCAGCGGGGAGGAGGACCAGCGCGACCTGCTGATCAGTAAGCCTGTGTCCCGCTGGAGCCCAGAGGAGGTACTGTCCTGGCTGGACAACATGGGGCCCTGGGCACAGCTCTACAGGGGACCCATCCAGCAGGAGAATGTCAATGGAAGGTATTTGCAGATCCTGTTAAAGTCCTTAAGCTGCTGTTGTTGTGTCTTTTTTTTAATCTCTGCAGTGAGCAGACGCATATGAATCAATTGTTAACATGAGTCATGTCGAATCTTACTATACCATCAGTGACATATTGTTGTTTTACTCCAGGTAGACAAATCTACTTATTGTAAGTCGCTTTGGATAGAAGCATCTTGCCCTAAATTGCCCTGAATGTAAATGTACACTGGTTTTACTCTTGGTATATATGAGTTAAAGGGTGCTGAGGGTGTGTGTGCTGTTTGTTTTTCCTCAGGCTACTGTTGATGTTGGGGGATGAAGAGTTATCCAATCCACCCTACAGCATAGAGAACCAAGCCCACCGACGTGCCATCCTGTCTGAGCTGGACAGACTGAAGATCCTGGGAGTCAAACCACCCCAGAACCTCTGGGAGTACAAGGTAGTCTGACTATATATACTATATAATTCCATGCATGTCTATCTTTTTTCACTTTTGTGTTTATTGGCCTTAGTTTTTACCGTCAAGGAATGTGCTATTGTGAAATTGGTGCATAACATTGAACATTAAACGGAGTAATAGCATAGAAATTCTACACAATTCTAAAAATGTAAAAAATATATTGAAAAAAGGCATTAAAAAGGATAGTTATTTGATAGTTTTACATCTTTTACACGCTAAAGCAGGTTTCAGTTTTTTAGGCCACTTGGTAGGAGTTGCACTTAATGCTGTTGCTGTTGCGGGTGTATGAAATGATGACGTTGTCCCTGTCAGGCGGTCAATGCGGGGAAGTCTCTGTTCCTGCTCTACGCCCTCAAGAGCTCCCCTCGCCTCACGCTCTTCTACCTGTACCTCTTTGACTACACGGAAACCTTCCTACCCTTCCTGCACACCTGCTGCCCGGCCGTCATAGATGCGGTCCAATCGGAGGACAGCAGCCATCTCATCGATGCACAGGTAATGGCCCCCTCCACCACAAAACCAGTGTCGTGTCATTAGTCATTCTAAGAGTCTTCTTT
>OMOU01044788.1:0-11104 GCA_900312585.1 Malacocephalus occidentalis
TTGCAAGGGCATGGACGTCTTGGCCCGTGGAGTTTAGGATGTCGCTGACACGGAATACAGGACAGAGGGGGCTGAGGATCGGGTGGTAGGTGCAGCTCTTGATGTCCTTTGACTTCATGTGCTGCGGGAAGTTACCCCTGAGAGATGGGGGGAGGGGCTTATTAGATCCTGTGATGTTGTCAAGGTTCCCCTTCACGTTTGCGCGTGTGCGTGTGTGTGCTTTCTCACCGTGTGACATTGAAGATTGAGAAGCGGATGCTGTTCTTGATGAAGATAGTGAAGTTGTTCACATCAACCATAGGATCGCTGAGGAGAAGCAGCAACACATCCTGCACATCAGATTTCGGTACGTGTGTGTGTTTGTGTGCGCATGTACACGTGTGCATGAATACATGTCCATGCATGTGTGTCTGTGGTTCTGGAGTCACCTTGTCAGTCTTGAATTTTCTGCGGGACACCAGCCTTGAATCTCACACTTCCCCATGGATGCATTAAACGCCTTGAGACACCTGCCCGTTATTGCTCCTGTGGAGGGAGAGACGGAGCCAGAGGGACAGAGAAAGAAGGAGAGAGACAGACAGAAACCATAATGAAATATACCTATTATGCAAACAGATATTGGTTGTCATGGATACCAGTAGAGTGTGGTGAGCGTACCGCTGACCAGGTTGTTACCATAGAAAGCCTCGCATTCTGTATGGGCGGCACAGTCCAAAGACGGCTGAAAAACCACATGAACAAAAAATTAGCATCTAACATTTGAATAATATATAATATATTCAATCCAGACGTGGGTTCACCTCTTCACAGAGTCCTTGCGTCTGGTTGTCCGTGATGATGACCTTTGTGATAATGCAGAACATTCTAGCTCCCTGGTGATCAGAATGAGTAGTACGCACAACATTATACACGCTGATGTTCATCAAGATCTCATTGTTGTGTGGCTGGGAAAACACATTCTCATCACAGTAAAATCGTAGGAGTGAATGACTCTACCAGTAAATGAGCCAACATAATGCTCTCGTTAGATGATTACAGAACAGTGTGCAGACGGAGCCAGAAGCCATCAGAGGGGGTCAAGGGGTTATCCATCTGCGCATCATCAGCATTCATCAAAGTTGATCGAGGCTGCCCACCTGTGGGGGATAGACGTAGTCTGCCACGTCCAGAACCGCATTGCTTTGGTAACCAAAGCCCTTCACTTTGCTCATCACAGAGGACTCGATGGCAGTGTCACTCAGCTGGTAAGCCTTTTCATGGATGAAGACGTAACTGCAGCAATCAGAATATATGCCAATAATTCATTCATTCATATGGTTTTGGGTTATGTGGAGCCCAACTATTCATAAATAATTGTTTGAACCAACCAGGGTTTGTTCTCAAAGTGGAAAGGGTACCACATTTTTCAGTTGAAGAATCAACTGAAAAAAATAAATAAATAAAAATATCGACTACATATTTTTTGTTGCAGTATACTGCAGCCATTGAAACAACTAGAGATCATCAGCAAGAACACGCACACATTAGTAATACTTCACAATTCACAGTGCACACACACACACCACTGACCCGATGAAGTAGACGATGATGAGCAGCTGGGCGACACGGTTGATGATGCCCACCGACCAGTTCTTCACCACCACAGACTTGGTCGTCTCATAGGTGAAGAAGTCCGTCATGAAGGCCCACAGCATGGTTGTGTCTCAAAAGTACCTTTCCTCTTAAATAATTATGAATAATAATCACTGGAGAATAGATGTCAACCTGAGATTTGAAGGACAAATGGTGTGTCCAGCAGCAACACAGTCCTTCTTATTACCTCTGATGATCTGAAGGTAACCTTCTCTCTCCTACCCTGTCTGGTGTATTGATTGATGATGGACTGAAGCCACAAATGACCCCCCCACCCCCATCTAAAGAGGGGGTGTGGCCAGGAAGACACCCCCTGCTCCCCTCCCTCTCTCTCTGTACATATGCATTTGCACATCTTAATATTTTCACAATGACAGAGGAAGGATTGTATTTCTTTGTTTGGTCCAAGCTGACGGAACTTGGCTCGCCAACGTGTGGCACCCCCCACTGCTTGGCTGGTGCTCGACCACTTTTACAACAGTGATTTTGTATTTTTTATATTTTCAGTTTGGGTTGCTTGGAAAGCCGCTCGGTTTTATTGAGTCTGTTAGAACCATGTCCACTTAATACTCAATGGTTTGTTTCAACACATGGGGATTAAATATTAAATAAGAAGGTAGGTAAAGAACAGCTGAATTCCTTCATGAGGTCGTGGTTGGGTTAGGTTTGAAGTTGTTTTGGTACATCTGCAAGCCAGGTCATTACAAAATAAAATAAAAATAAACAAACAGTACAAAAAAATATTAAATATGGCCTCCTCACCACAGCGACGATAATGGACAAATGGATTCACATACATTCAATGTCAATGCGTGTGTCCTGGGACCACAGACAAGATGTCATCACATCCTCTCCTTTCTCTTTGTCTAAGTGGTTCCATTATGTTTGTGGTCAGTTAACAGTAACATAAGGCCCAAGCCGCACAACACACTTTAGATTCCTAATGCAATTAGAAGCTGTGCGGCGCAACGCCAGTCCCCTCTCTCCGCAAGCTTCCTGTAAAAGGCCCTGTGGAGACCAGAGACCCGGGGCCAACCCAAAGGGGAGAGCAGCACCAACGGCAGCTGTGGGAGGCGTAAGTGTTTCTTTCCTTTTCTTTCAATGGAATTCCTGGGGAAGAGGAAACCAGATGTCGTTGCGATCATCAATGTCGAACAGGAAATGAGCGCAGAGAAATGTGCTCCATTTATATTGAGACATGGGCAGGCATCTTCCCGGGCACATCACTTCAAAAATATGTCTACTATGGACTCCATATATGTCTAGTATGGACTCCATATACTAGACATACCACTATGGAATCATCTTGGACTCCTCAAGAACCTATGCCAGGATCCTGTTTCTGGATTTCAGCTCTGCTTTCAACACAATCAACCTGACTCTGCTGCAGGACAAGCTCTCCCAGCTGAGTGTGCCTGCAGGTGGATCAAAGACTTCCTGTCCTACAGGAAGCAGCACGTGAGGCTGGGGAAACATGTCTCTGACTCCCGGACCATCAGCACCGGTTCCCCTCAAGGCTGTGTCCTTTCCCCTCTACTCTTCTCCCTGTACACGAACACCTGCAGCTCCAGTCATCAGTCTGCCAAATGACACCCCCCTCACTGGGCTCATCACTGGTGGGGATGAGTCCACCTACAGGTGGGAGATTGACCATCTGGTGAACTGGTGCGGTCACAACAACTCAGAGCTCAGCACTCTGAAGACAGTGGAGATGGTAGTAGACTTCTGGAAGAACCCAGCTCCACGCACCCCAGTTGTCCCCAGTTGTCCCCAGTTGACACTGTGGAGTCATGTTGTTTCCTGGGCACCACCATCGCCCAGGACCTCAAGTGGGAGCTGAACATTAAGTTCATCACCAAAAAGGAATCCATCTTCACCTCCATCATTACCATCTGGTACGCTGCTGCCACTGCCAAGGTCAAGGGCAGACTGCAGGGTGCCATTGGCTCTGCTGAGGTGATTGGCTGCAATCTGCCTTCTCTCCAGGACCCTGAGGCGAGTAGGTAAGATTGTGGTTGACTCCTCCCACCCGGACATACACTCGGAGTCTCTTCCCTCCGGCAAGAGGTTGCGTTCCAAAACCTCACGGCACAAATAGAGCTTCTTCCCTACGGCAACTGGCCTCATCAACAAGACCTGGGACTCCCACAGATCCCTGCCGGTTCCCACCCCCTATGGACACTATACTACCCATTATATTAACATAACCCCACTGACTATCACCACCCCCTCTGTCAAATATCACACCGCTGAATTTGTAGTGCTAATGCAATTTGTAAAAATCAGTCACACTATGAGATGCTAAAAGGAATAATTCATTTGGGGGGGCGGGGGTACCACCACCAGCAGGTGGCTCACTCAGGGCACCATACAAGCTAGAACCACCACTACCTCAGATAGGTACTTTATTCGGTACACCTTGCTAGTACCAGGTTGGACCCACGTTTGCCTTTAGAACTTTAGAACTTCATCCTTCGTGGCATAGATTCAACATGGTGCTAGAAACATTCCTCTGAGAGTTTGGTCCATATTGACGATACCATTAGGCAGTTGCTGCTAATCTGTCGGCTGCACATCCATGATGCGAATCTCCCGTTCCACAAGATCCCAAAGGTGCTCTATTGGATTGAGATCTGGTGACTGTGGATGCCATTTGAGTACAGTGAACTCATTGTCATGTTCAAGAAACCAATCTGAGATGATTTGAGCTTTGTGACATGGTTATCCTGCTGGAAGTAGCAATCAGAAGATAGGGATGGACATGGTCAGCAACAATACTCAGGTAGGCTGTGGCATTTAAACGATGCTCAATTGGTACTAAGGGGCCCAAATTACACCACCACCACCAGCCTGAACTGGGCAGGGTGGCGTCTACAGGATGTTGTAAACGCCAAATTCTGACCCTACCATCCGAACGTCGCAGCAGAAATCAAGACTCATCAGACCAGGCAACGTTTTTCCCAATCTTTTGTCCAATTTTAGTGAGCCTATGCGAATTGTAGCCTCAGTTTCCTGTTCTTAGCTGACAGGAGGGGCACCCGGTGGGGTATTCTGCTGCTGTAGCCCATCTGCTTCAAAGTTCGACGTGCTGTGTTCAGAGATGCTCTTCTGCATACCTCGGTTGTAACCAGTGGTTATTTGAGTTATTATTGCCTTTCTATCAGCTCAAACCAGTCTGGCCATTTTCCTCTGACATCAACATGCCATTTTCTCCCACAGAAATGCCTACATGCCTACATGCATTGAGTTGCTGCCATGTGATTGGCTGATTAGAACTTGTATTAATGAGCAGTTGGACAGTATTAATACAGTGCCCCGTGAGTGTAGGTGCACAACCATTACCAAAACACACTTTTGGAGTCCATGTGCCCAACATCACATACAACAAATTAGCATAGACGTAATATGGAAGGGAGCCGCACATTATCCCAGTTTCTGGCTCTTAAAAACCACGCTTCAACAGAAATATCATATTGCTTTTACCAAAGCCACAGTGTACTTTAACCTCCACCTCAATTCCACAATGTTCTTCAGGAAAACCACCACCTCCTCCTCCTCCTCCACTCTATTTGGCCAAGCAGCACTGCCAGCCCGCCTGGTTAAATGGCCTCTTAAACAAGCACTCTGATCTTGAACACAAACAATCTCAGCAACAAAATGGAAAAAACGATTCATTTATTCAGTCTAAAAAAAACAAAAACAAACAAACCCCACACCAGGTTGCATTTCAAAGTCTCACAGAAAAACAACAAATTCTATCTACTGATTTTCCTCCTAGTCCATACAAACGTGTAATTGCTGGTGCACTTCTTTCAGCACTACAAAACTACAACCAGCCCCACGGGCACCATGGGGACGACCTGATAGATTTATGGGTAGCGTGGTACACCTGTATACCCCCATGTTGTCGCGATAACAGCAGGATAACGCAACTCCAATATGACCTCTTTAATGGATGTCATTCAAGGATTACAATTTTGAATGGAAATTAAAAAACTAAAAAGGTGAGAAATTAACATGTAACCAAAGTTCTGTGTTCTCTTGCCATCTGGATTCCTACACGCCAGTGCAGGTTGGTTTTGCAAGACACACACAACCACACAACAAAGTAGGAGTACAAAAGGTTTGGTCCATGAGTTGCATGCTTAATGGCCAAAAGTGTGTGTGTTCTCTGTGTCTTTAATCAGACTCTTCCACCTCCGAGCTGTGGGGTGTGGACACTGCCTCTTCCTCCGACTCCTGGTGGGGAGAAACAAAAGTCTATTAGCAGTGTTTGTGTGATGCTTTTATCTGTCAAGCCAAATCAAATTGTATTGTCCCCAAGGGGACATTGGATTGCAGCTGAGGTCACACAAAAAAAAAAAAAAAACCCACAGTAACACCAAGAACAACCAACAATGACAGGACAGGGTAAAAAGAGGATCAATTACTAAAAATGTAAGTGCCATCTGCTGTTCAGCATGTGTATTGCAGCCAGGATAAAAACACCATGCAACTTTGAAACCGTTCCAACTCCTACTGTATGAGGAAATGGACTGCGATGAAAAGCCAGAATTCCCGATTGATGTGATCACTGCACGTAAATAAAACAGCCCATCGGACCCTGCCCCCATTCTGGCTATTGACAATTTTCAATAAAGATGTATTTAAATGCTCCTTGTTTGAGTCTGAAGAAGTTTGTTTGTAACCCTTCGAAGAAAAGCGCTGCACATATGGACTGACTCATTAAATGGGACCATTTCCTGCCAACGTTTCTCCCGTTCATGTCGGTGGTGACAGGAGGAGGAGGAAACATCAAAGAGGCACGCATGTTACTGCCACAGCGCGACCAACCTCCATATTTTCTGGCCACACGATGCGTCGACATGGTGCGTTCAGACGTGCTGTTTGCCACTTGGCGCAGGCAGTGAGAAAGAAGCCGCTGATGGTGGGGAATAGACTCTGCTTCAACTGTGTGAGATCCTTATAATAACCAATCAGACCGGACGAGAACGGTCCTCACTCCCCCCTGTACGCTGCATGGAAAACGATGCCCGACGAAGCTGAAATTCGTCCTGACTCTAAATTGAGTCTTGCAACTCAAATACATTTGCCTGGCTTTAGATCTAAAACTTCGACCTCAGTGTACCAGTTCGAAGTCTGTCTGGAGGGGGTGATCGTTGCACTCCAGGAGGGAAACAGCATAAACACAAGCCTATTGCGCAGGTCGATAGGCTGAAATGGGCCCCTCCCCAAGATCTTACTGGCCACTTTGACGAGGCTGGTGCGCCCAAGTCAAGTTAACATACCAAGCAGCAATACAGAACATTATGACAGTCATCATCTCAGTGGAGACGTTAAATAAACAAATGTTTCTCAGGAAAAATGTGTTGTTGAAACTTTTTCATTGTGGAAACAGCATGGGATTCAAAACTCAATTATCGATGACGATGCCCAAGTACACAGGTCGATACCAGCCACATTAATGGTGGTGAGTACAGGACTGGGAGAGGTCTTTCTAAAATGGATACAATCACAGAATGGTCACCTCCGGTGCGCCGTAAGATGGCTGCACTGACAATCCCTGGACAATAACATTGACTAACTAAACACACAGGTCAACTTCCAGCTGGACAATGCAAACTGTTGTGTGATGGCATTTACGGAGACATGGCTGGACCCTACGTTACACGACCATTACCCCTCCTGGTTTCTCCATCTGCTGGCAGGACAGAACAAGTGAGTCAGGCATACACCGGGGCAGAGGGGTTTGCTTTATGGTTCATTCACACTGGGGTTCGGATGTAGCAGTACGCATGACACATTGCTCACCAGATCTTGGGCCAATAAATATATAAACGTACCCGTTAGCAGATAAAACGTGCTTGATGACCTGTAATTAATGGACTGGAGAATGCTCACCCTGAGGCAGCATTCATTGCTGTGGGTGACATTAATAGCGCTAATATGAGGAAGGTTTTGCCTAAATATCACAAGCACATTAACTTTCCTACCCGTGGTGACCAGACTCTTGACCATTGTTATTCACAACCACAGAACAGCTACAAACGCCTCCCCTGCCCTGTCTTTGGCAAGGCAGATCAGATCTCTTTACTCCTCCCAGCCTAAAACAAGAAAAAACAGTCTATCCGGCAGTTCAATGCTTGAGGGAGGAACACAAACCCAAACTTTGGAAGTTTTGAAACCACAGATGTTCTGTGTTGCAGCGAATGGAGACATTGATGAATGTCAGCAGTCTCGGTTAGTCACAGTACTTTGATGATGTCGTCCCAGGGTCAATATTAAGATTTTCCACAACCAAAAGTCCTGGGTTATTGGTGGTTTCCATGCTAAACTAAAAGCACGGTTCTCTGCGTATAGCTCTGGGGAAGCGGAGGACTTGAGGAGCTTCAAATTTGATCTGAGGGCCATCAGAGATGCCAAAAGAGCCTACAGGGACAATTTGGAATCAAACCATTATAGCTGAGCCCAGATGCATGGGGTGTGGTTTGCGAGCCATCACAGAGTTTAAAGGGAAAAATAGCCTGGAAGACCTGGACGACTGCGCTCTTAAAAGAATAAACCCAGTCTCCAAGGCCAGATGGCATTCCTGGCCGTGTCCTCAGAGTGTGCGCTGACCAGCTAGCGGAGATATTCTCTCTATAGCCAACCTCTCCCTGTACCAGTCTGCAGTCCCCACCTGCTTCAAACAGACCACCATTGACCCCGTACCGAAGAAAACTTCCATCACCTGCCTGAATGACTACCGCCCTGTAGCACTGAGGCTAGCGGCTAGTCGGGGACCCACTTCAATTTGCTTACCGCCCAACAGATCTATGGATGACACCACACTGCCCTCTCCCACCTGGAGAATAGGAACACATACGTCTGGATGTTACTCATTCACGACACCCTCAACCCTCACTACCAGACAAACAGTTTGTCCCACAGGCCACAATAACAACAGCAACTCCATTCTCATGGATCATATTGATCATTTAAAATGTACATTTATAACATTGATAATATTTTGATGATTCATCTTCTCTGGATACATATGCAATATTCCCGATGCTATTTCAATACTCTGGATACATATGCTTTTATCCAAAGCGCTTTATTCGTCAAGAACGTTCTTTGAAACAATGAAGTGACTACGTGGAAGGCATGCACGAGAGTCAACTCTCCTTCCTCCACTTGCAAGAGATACGGCCGCTACGTTAGATGACATTAGATGTGTCTTCACGTAGCCTTCAGTGCTAAAACCGTGCTTGCATACTCGTTGGTTTGTTGGCGGTCTTCTTACCCTCGTCATCATAATCCACGTTGAGCCCAAAGTAATCCCACGGAGCGGACTTAAAAGATGGTGCCTCTTCAAATGTTCTTTTCTCTGCATCGCTCGCCATTGTCATGTTTAGCTGAGAATGTTTGTAGTCGTTTCTCTTCTTCTCCAGCTCAAATTTTGCATGCAGAGTGCTGCTCCAAAAATCCAGTTTAAAAACTGGATTAGGTTTTTGGCTAAAATGTGGCTGGATAGATTTCTAGGCCAGGGAGAAATCAATAAATAGCCTAGCCTGTGCTTTTGTTGCTTTAAGGTGTCGATACAGGAAATGTAGCAGTGTGATAGAAGCATCTTCCACAACTCTACTGACCATATATTCCAATTGCAGGGGAAAAACCTATTGTTGAACAAACTCCTCCAAAGCCTTCTAATCAATAGTCAGAGCTGGAGGAGCCCTAGTGCTCTCAATACTGATCGCTTCAGAATACTGTTCTAATGCGATAATTCAGTTAATTAATTGACAGAACGTATAATTTGTTTAGGACATTCCATAGATAATACAATAAATGCTAATATTCTATAGATGAACCCTTCATGGCAGCCTTCATATTTGGGTTTGCAAACGCCATGCTATCAAACCAAGCCTAACTCTACAAAATTCAGATATACAGATCGACCACATACTGAATTTTGTGTGAGAACTAGCAAGGAGTGAAGGAGAAAGAGAAGCCCTGGTATACAGCCATTTAATTGCACAAATGTTGTGGCTTTACTCTGCCATTCTGTCATTTTCTTTTTCTCCTTCAAGGAGTTAGTAACATGTCTGTGTAAAGGTGGGAAGCCAGGATGCTGGGATAGGGGGTTGCGTTTGGAAGACGTGTCTGCAAATGTATTCAATGGGTCACATTTTCCCTTCAAGGTATCTGATCTCACAAACATGCTTGCACAAATTGTCACGATATGCATCAACACGCATGTTAGATTTGGCTGTTTCCATGTCCTCGTCACCTGCTCCATGGCCATTCACATGCAATATATGAAAAAGATGGACGTCAGCAGAGTTCATGCTCCCTAGTAAATTAATACGCAGAATATTTTCCAATTTCTGTTCTTTTTTGATTCTGATGTCTTAAAGTTTGCCCGTAGAGTATTTAAATTTTGCTGATATGTTATGTTTTCAGATTTCTCTTTTACGTTATTATTATCAGCAGTGGGGACCTTTTGCAATATTTGATAGATATTTAAAATATTTTCTTTAGCTTTATTTTTGTTTTGAATCAGGTATTGTATTAAATCATGTTTTTGTTTTTTCCTCTAAATGTTTCATGAGAAAACGTCTTTTTGAAAAGTTTTGGAGGCCATCATCTCAAATGAATGTATTGTGTGACTTGTAAGTAATGTACAGTATGTCAGCCCAGCAATCTACGATGTTAGCAAACCTATTTGGAGGGTTGTGCAACATTTGTGATATACACATTTACTCTATATTTAAGGTTTGCATCAGTATGCCCCGGTGTTTTCCATGCTGCCTGTCCTATAAAAAGCGTCCCAGTCGGTATCACTGCCCTTTCTCTTTCTCTGTTGATCCATCCTAGGTTCCCTTTCACCTGTTAACCTACCGGCCCTTTTATTGTCTTCCCTTATTCGACATAACATTAAAAATAATTGTATTCCATATATTGAAAGACAAAGTACCCAACTTGTTATTGTTAATGATTGACATTTGTTGTTATTTAATTTATATCCTGAGACTTTATCGTGTACTTCAATTGTATTCATAAATGTATGCACTGATTCCTCTGGTGATGTGAGACACACCATTATGTAATCTGCAAAAAATGCTAATTAATGCGTTTTTTTTTTCTTTATCTCCACATTTTGTCGACCTGCTACCACCAACGCTTGAATATTCTGAACGGGGGAGGGTCTCTTGCCTGATTCCTCTGCATCGGGAATCTTCTTGACCGCATGCCTTTCCTTTGTACTCTGGACATTGATTTCTATACATTGCTTGTAGCTAAAACTATGAAGATCTCAAACAACTCACTAAATCAAAGGCCTTCTCCGCAGCTAATGTTATCAACAAAAGGTCTTCCTTTTGCTTTTGAGCATTATCAATGAAGTTAATTGTATGCCTAATGTTGTCTGCCAAAAGCCTTCCTGTAATAAAGCCACACTGATCTGTTTCGATTATATCTAAAATTATAACTG
>OMOU01044789.1:0-14352 GCA_900312585.1 Malacocephalus occidentalis
GTAGTGTTTCTTAGGGGGCCTGGTTTCAATTTCTCGGGGCCCTTGATGATGACGAATGAATGATGGGATCCAGTGCTTGCAGTCTTTCCAAACCCCTCCATCTGGTTCTCACCTCTCCAGGATTCCCCATAAAAGAGCCCGGCTGCAGCACACCGAGCTCCGGGCAAGACCCGGTCTGGGAGCTGCCCTTACTGAGTGGCTTCTGGGGGTCTGGCCTACTGGTGCTGCTTTGTCGTATTTGAATTCTAAAGGAATTTCCTTCACTACATTTTGGATTGAATAGTGATTCTTGTTGTGCTCCCGTCACAGTTCTGTCTTTTGTGTAGGGATCTAACTTGGTATATAGCAGGAACTGAAGCAGGATTACACATTTGAGTTATTTCAGGACAGGAGGATTTCAGCAAGAATAACCTCAGCCCCTTTTATAATCGAAACACATTTGCGCTGTTTAGTCTTTTCAATGGGAATCGTTTGGACGCTATTGCATTGGTATTTCTCAGGTAATTGAGTGGGTGTTTTACAAGAATTTAAGTGAAACTTCTAGAAAGTAGGGTATTGCTCTACTAAATATGTAGCTTTATAGCCTATAAGCCTATAGTATGATATGGTTGAATGTTTGTTTGGCATATATCAGTCCATTAGTTTGACAATGAAGATTATTTTTGGAAAGGCGTAGTATGCGTTTCTGCTGAAATGTGTCAATAACATTACAAAAGGTATTGCGTATCTGGAATGGGACACTCAAGGCTATTCTGCCTGATGGAATACTAATTATCGGCACCCAGATCTCTCCGCTACTTGTCAGATGCATTTTGTATATTCACTGAGACACAGCAACAACTGCAGCCGTTTTTTTACACGGCATCCGTGATGCGGATAGATAGACGTATGGTTAATCCTCCAAAGCGATCCTCATCCTTTAATACAACATGTAAGATACGGTGTGGTTTATTTAGCTATTAAAATATTGTGTAACTTCAAATGTGCATTTCCAATGACACATGGAACCCTTTGTTCTTGGATGAGGTAACTGTGCAGACACGATATAACCATGGTTACCACGGCAGCCATCTGTCTGTATCTTCAGAGAATCAGAGAATAGCCTCGATTTGAAGAGCACCTTTTTAAAAACAAATATTTACAAAGTGCTTGGTAATCAATAATTGAGCGTGGCCATTTGACCCCGTCTCCTGCCAACTGTCCTTTCTGTTGGCGTTTCTTTTCTGGACAGTGGCATTCCTTTCACGTGCCTTCAGAGGCCTCTCATAAAAGTGAAGAGTATGTGACCTTTCTTTGAGGCTGCTATATGCAGCGGCGTGCTTTAAGTATACAAATATGTGAATGCTTTGGGGAAATTCTAACCTCTTACACTCGCTGGGTTCTATTTCAGCAGATGGCCTTCCTCTTTGTCTCTCTCGCTCTCTTTCTCTCTTCGGTTCACAAAGCTGTCCTTGGGGGCATTTTTACTAGCGTGCTTTTGTCTAAATGTGTGTGTGGTCTCAATTTCTTTCATTTGCACTGGACCTTTGACCAGGCGGTCAAATGTCCGCCCAACGGTCAAAGGTTAATGGGTTAAAGCCGATACTTGGCCATCGTTGGTTGTGAATCGAGGCCAGGATCGGGTTGTCTGATGCGTCTCGGCAGTTGCAACAAATTATAATCTTGCTGCAAATTATTATTTTATGATTATGACACACCAGACCTTTGTTAGAAATAATAAAGGTTTTTATTTTCTATCCTATAAAACAACACAATTAAAGAGCTGTACAGATTTTACAAATGACATATTGCTTTTAGGTCAAGTTAGGTCAAGTTCTTTTTCTTATATATATTTTTTTACAATCCATTGAGTGGTGTAATTTGCCTTTTGGTGTTTACATGCAATCAACGTCTAATGTATGTTTATTTGTTATACTATCATTTCTCTTTTTATATCTGTTTGAGATGAAGAACTGATAACCAGTCAAGTCTACAGAAAACAGTGGTAATATTCTAAGAAAATAAAATATTTCAAGATAAATATATGAAAAATGCATTACAATTTACAATCATGAAACAGAAAAAATACAAATGTTGCGTATCCAACTAAACATTTCTAGAAAATGAGATTTCTCTAGAAAATAGGATTTTTCCTTAAGTTTTTCCCATTCAAAAGCCTCCTCCCCAAGTTCTGAGTGTGCAAGTATTTGTTTGATCTCTGGGATGGCTTGCCAATCATCTGCATCCAGGTGCCTTGGCTGTCGGCCCTCTCAGGGGTGAAAACTCTGTGGTCTGATCTTCATCTCCACCTTCTTCATGGAGTAGTTGGGCCCGTGCCAGCCGTACCATGTCATGCCATCTGTGCTCTTGGTGTGCAGCCCTCTGCGGTAGAACACGCCATTCAGGTTGGAGTCTGTGCAGCAGTTGTACCAATAGCCACCTTTTGGGGGGGTCACAGAGTCACATTCGTCATTAGTCATTAGTTGACGGCCATCTTGACATGCAGGGTGAAGATTGTTTTTAGATAAGGTTTCGTGTTTCCCTCTGTGTTCATACCTTTACGCAGGGCCGCACAGTCGTCCACGCATTTGTCGTTGTCCTTGTTCTTGGTGCTGAAGTTGGTGTTGTTGTGGTAGCGCAGGGAGTCGCCGGCATTGCCGCTGTAGTTGGCCAGGAAGAGCTTGTAGCTGTTGAGCTCGTTGCTCAAGCTGAATTGGCTGTACTCGGCGAAGCGAGACTCTCCCTCCCAGTCCTGCGTTGAAAAACACATTAAGGGATAAGGTCTATAGAACCCCTCAGAGAACACAGACTTCCCAGAGCCTTTAATTGGAGTTCATGTGTTATTCTAGTTCTAGAAACAAAGGGTAAACCGATCATTCGGATCGCTGTGTTTGTGTTGGCAGGGTGAGGCCTTCATAATTGTGTGTACATTCTGTCTGTTCTTGGTTCAAAGCCTGCACAGCCCTTCCATTCTGCAACACTTACCTCCAACTCGATCCTAAGTGTGCTGGGCTGCTGCGTCAGACGGAAGATGTGCTCGTTGCCCAACCAGAAGTCTCCGCGGATCGTCCCAAAACCATTTCTGTACTGTTTCCAGTCACGGTCGAATGACGTGAGGCCCACCCGGCGTCTCTGGATCACGGTCCAGCCCCCACCATTGGTGTCCATGTCGCAGAAGACCTGAAACCAGTTGAGACTGTTATGGCAGGTGTTGAACAATTCATCTTTAGGCAAACAAATCCTAAATATAATCCTTTATTGAACCCTCTAAACCCATCTATCGATTGAGTGACTTACAGTCAGCTCGGGTGTCCGAAGGAAGTCGTCTTTGGGGAGTTTGTACTCTCCGGAGATTCTGTAGTTCTTGGCGTACAGGGAAGCACAGTCATACATGACATCTGGAGAGAAAGGAAAAGAACGCCTATGATCAGTAATGGTCTTCCCAGATGCTTTCTTTGGTTTTAGAGATTTTAATTAATTTTATATAGTATAGTGGCGTGGCAGATGGATTGATAACTTCCTGAAGGGGAATGGACCGCAGAGAACATTTTCTATCCCCCACCTCGAAGGTTAACACAAGTCAAAATAATAGTACTCTGTGTCCTTTCCTGCTGTCACAAGTGTGATATGCTGTAGGGGAATGAGGTCACTGGTGTTGAATTGGATCACGTGCTGGCAAAGAGGGAGGGGAGAGGGAGCTATAGTGGAAACCTTCTAATTCTAATCTTTGCTTCACTTCCTGCCTCAACAGTCTGTCTCTAATTCAACCAGAGCCTGTTAAAATGCCTGGGTTCACTTTTCCAGTGGCACTCACACACACACTTACTCACAAACACACACCAGACCTAACATCTATTAAAATAATAAACTGAATCAGGCCAGTTTAACCTCCGGAGCAGTTGATGCTGATAAAAGGCATGATAATGTCTGGACGCGGGAGTGTTTTGGGTTTTTTATTTTCATAGAGGTGGTCTTTGTCTTCCAGCTCTCCAGGCGGGACGGTACACCTCCTAAATGAGGGGGTTAGAGGACGGCTGCTGGGGAAGGACAGACACTGTAATCTGTGTTCTGATCTTCATTATCGGAAATCCACAACAGTCCCCTGGTGCCTGTGGCTCAAGGCACACATTATTGATTATAGCTTTCCAGCAGCGAAATACCTCAAACAAAATACCTGTACAATGTTTTGTTGGACAAACTATGTGCCTGTTTCACCACAGGCGCATAGTTTGTCCAACAAAACATTTCAATATATTTTTTTGTACACTAAAAGACTCTACACTAAAAAAAAGCACTTGCAACAGGTACTTGCAACTTAAAAAAAAAATTTTTTTTAAAGTTTACCCCATGAAGTGCTCCTAACACTGGCTTCCAAACATCAACATCCTAGACAGAGTCATCAGTTGCATATTTCTAGGTCATCCTCATATCTAACTCTGAAAAGTATCCGACCATCTGTGTTTATGCTTGAACGTATGGCAAACATTAGAGAGAGAGTGAGAGCGGGAACATCTGGATGCAGCTGCCCACCAGGTGGAAACGAGAGGAGAAGGAAAGGACAGAGTCGGTCTGGTCTATAAGCATGGAAGCGCTACAGACTTGGGACATCAATTCATCCATTCAAAAAAAAAAGGGAGGACACTTTCACATTCACATACATTTTTAACCGAAATGTAATTGTTATTTTTAACCTGAACTGCTCTACACTTAAGTTTAGCTGAATCTGAACGGGAACCAAGCGGTGGTGTGAAAGCTCACCTGAGGAGGTCTGTGTGACGGACTGCGCTCCCTGGAGCTGCAGGATCTCTACCCGGTTGTTGATCTCAGAGTATTTGCTCTCGGCCTCGGTGACGCGGGCCTCCTGCTGGCGATTCTGCTTGTCCAATTCCATCACCTGCCGCACAATTGTCATGAGGTCTGTCTCCTGCTTGCGGCCCAGCTCCTCCAGGATGCTCGTCAGGTTGGCCACCTGCACCTTCAGGGAGCGCACCTCATCGCAGCAGTGGCCCTTCGGGGCCTTGGGAAAGCTCTTTTTCTTGGGGTTCTGGGCCCAGGCCCCGGCTAACAGGAGCAGGGTGACCCCCAAAGCCACAATGGTCATCTTCACTTTGGCCATTCTTCTGTATTTTGTTTCAGTACAAGAGTCTTTTGAAAGCAGTCGGTTTCCTCTGATTGTGTGGAGCGGCCGTGATGTGTTCAGTCAGTTGAGTCGGTAGCAGAGCTCTCCTTTCAACCTGCTGTTCACCTCGCCTCTTTGCTGTGTTCTCTGTGCAAGCCGGCTCTCTGCGTGCATCTTAAATATTTTCACATAGGTTCCTCCCACCCCTCCCCTCCTCTCCTTTAGCTGCACATCAGTCACTCACCCCTCTTTCCCCTTCCCACACACACACACACACACCTCTTTCTCACTTTCACTTATTCCTCACAGTTCAGCCCCTTCTGCGTCTTTCTCCTTGTTTGTCGGTCAAGATTTCCAGCAGTAGGTTGTTTTTATTTCTTCCTCTGCCTGGAAGGGTAATAGAAGGGTCCAGTAAAAACACCAGCTACTGTCTGAACATCATGCAACCACATGACCTGTGAGGAAGTATGAAGTACTACTGGTAACCCAAGCCTGTCTTTCACCTGGCGTGTTTTTATTTGCTTAATAGTTTCAATTCAAATGTTTTCACACCTAAATACGCTTAATCGGACACGTGTGTCTGCATGCCAACCTCTGTCATTTGTGCCTCTCTTTACAACGTGGCTTACCCTTTTAATGACTGTTCTTGTTCTGACTAGGTGTAACTTTCTTCGATACGTTGGGTTTTCACATGCACAACAGATGTGCAGAGTCAGTGAGAGCTCTTAATTGTACGCAACGCTTGTCTACAATTAAGATGCACGTAATGCAAGACCTTTCAGACCATGGTTGGCATTTGTTTGAAACCTAAAACACTGAAAATATATATATAAAAATGCCCAGATGTTCTACGTTACAGAATGTGCATTTAATATAAATAATAATTTATATGCCAGAACTGAAGTGAGGTAAGAGTAACAACAGTAAAAGCAGCTGTGTAATAATGGTAATTTGTGCAATATGGGGTGCAGTGCACTGGAATATGTAAAGGTAGGTCAAGAAATAAGAGATTGGTGCCTGACATACACTTCAATTCATTTGGACAAGAAAAATGCCTATTAAAGTCCTGTTTTCATGCGACCATATGACACATTCAATTTGTATGTTCCAGCTGCACCCATATAGTATTGTCAAGCCCAAAGTCTTGTCCCCCGCACATATCTATTGAATGAATTTACTTTTCGACCAGGGAACTACCGGATGCTACCAGAGTTGTAAATGGTCTTCAAAAGACATGATTCTACACAATGTACAATACTATGTCATTCATCAGAGCCATCATAACTCGCTGTGTCGAGTTGTCAATGCCACTGAATGTTTCTTTGAACCTTTGCCTCTGCTGTGTTATTCTATCTTTTGTGCATCTAGGCTTTTCAATTGACCTGAATGAGCCACCTGTGTTGTCCCAGGATCTCGTTCTGAAGGGCTCATACAATATAAAACGTCGGTGCCCTCAGAAAACACAGGCTTTTCCTGTAGGCTTCTGTGGAGTCTGTGGAACTATTGCCACTTTCACGTGGCTTTTGTGCACTATATTCAACATATAATGTATGGTGTCGCTTCATCAATGAGTCCTGCTAGCCGCCAACAAGGTGGTCCACAACATGTTTCAATAGTGGCTTAACATGGCATAACATTTAAAATCTATATTGGATTCAGATGGGGACAACAGAATGTGCAAAGCACGAATACCAATTAAAAATGCACAAAAACCAAAGTGTAAATGAACCCCCTATTTCTAAGCTAGTGGCATCATGCATGAGCATTATGACCAATGTTGGATTTTGGCAATGTTTGACAAATGTACGTATTGCCAATGTGAATGTATTTGAAATGCGTTAAACATGATGGAGGATACCAAGTGTCTGGGAAGCTTAACTCCCTCTCGGACGCGGTCATCAACATCAACCATTGGCCAGACGAGCAGCTCCACACATCCACACACGACCCTCTGTGGCTGTCCCTTCATGGTGACTTCCAAGAGTTTCTGATGTCATAAAGTGTTCTGAGGGTGGAATGTTGAACTGGTTGGCTGATTAAAAAAAAACAAACAAAATTATTATGGTCTTATTTTAGTGACAGTGACAACATTGCATATATGTTGACTATCACATTAGACTATATGTCTTATATGATCATCAACATACTCATCTTTTGACCATGTTTAAAACAAAACAATTTTGGTTTCACTGCCATTTTATATATTTTTACCTTTTAAATGCCCTTGAACTATCAGAAGCATTTCATCAGTAAGAATACACTCATACACTCATAAAAAAAGTACATATCTAGTTGCTGTTGAAGTGATCCCATTTGAAGCACACTGAACACTGGCATAAGGCTCTTTAAAAAATACAGCCCAAGACCCAGAAATAGTGGAGGTCAAAAAAGAGTAGGAGGGGAAGATGGGGGGACTGTCAATTTTCATGATCAATGTGATACACTCCGT
This sequence comes from Malacocephalus occidentalis, assembly GCA_900312585.1. Taxonomy (NCBI): domain Eukaryota; kingdom Metazoa; phylum Chordata; class Actinopteri; order Gadiformes; family Macrouridae; genus Malacocephalus; species Malacocephalus occidentalis. The sequence goes on from OMOU01044789.1 coordinate 7,548, forward strand.
ATCTGTTTAGTTGTTATTCTTGAATAATAATGATTTAAAACATGCCAAATATGGACCTTGAAAGCACTTGAAGATCTAGGCTGCTTAGGCAGGGGGTGGGGCATTTTCTTTTGGTTATGAAAGATACGGGGCAAGAAGGAACCCTGATGTGCCATCTTTATATCAGTGTTGGCACAGCAGGAATTTACCCAGGAACTTGGAACCTTTGGAGGAAATCTGTGCGTTTCCACCATAGGAACCGGCGCCTGAATTAAGTTATGGGGACTTATGACAAATGCGCATTTGGAGCGTTCTTTAATATTCATGTTTCGGAGGTAGACATGCCTTTTTCATAAACGTGTGGATTAATTTGCCTAATCGTTAGACCACAAGGGCTTCAGGAAGGCTTTTTAGTTCCTGGGTGAATGTGTCAACCAGTCTTTCCACCGAACTAGCCTCCTCGTTGTGTCATTCTCTCTGTCTGGTTTATTTGTATAGCCCTCTATCACCACAGAACTAAAGAGCCCCTCGGGGAAAGTACCAAACGGCTAGGAGAGCAATGGAGAGTGGGTGGGCTTACAGGGAAAGTCGCAAAATACCATTGAGATTCGTGATAATGCAGGCAAATACCAAATAAAGGACAAATCCGGTGTAAAATAAGAGTGAATCATTATGTGGTTGGCAGTTGTCCCCTTCCAAATATGTGCCTCTTGCGCAAGCAAGGTAGAATGACATTGACATTTGAGACAGAGCTCTGTTTGAAATCATTGTCATATTGCGGGAAGTGCAGTAGTCAGGAGTGCACATTAAAATTCCTAAATATTACATAATGGTGAAAGGTCTGTTGTTGCTTTCTCATGTCACCAGGATGAAGGCCACGGTTGGATTTGCCTTATGCTTTATATGCCCAGACACTTCCCTTTTTTTGGGATTGTGAACAAAGAGCTGACCTTCTCTTTCCATTCCCCCAGGGATGGCATTGTTGTGTTGAATGTGGCCATGTGTTTACAATGTTTTGCATTTGCAAAGTATATGCATGCCATCTGCAAGTAATACTATTTATTGGGTCTTCATTATACTAACATGATACAGAATGAATACATTGTGGATTTTTGTTGAGTGTGCTCTTTTGTTTATTTTCTCAGAAAACTATTGAGTTAATCCTGAATGATTCCTTATTGAAACTATGAATTTAACTCATGTCTTTTTAAAATATGTTTTCTCATAGCCGGTCGGCAAGTATTTAGCCACATAAGTGCATCCACTGGCTGCATTAAACCTAACAGGGCACATATGGTTTAAATAACAGAACATACAAAATGGCAATGTCATGGTGACCTCATGCATGCATTGACTTCCTGGAAGTCTTTTGACATTTAAAATGATACTATTTTGGTCTGGATTACATAGGCAATACATAGGTAATGCAATATATATTGATATTATGTCGATATCGTGATATGAGACTAGATATCGTCTTAGATGTCAGACCCTCTTGTTTCAGACGTAGTTTGAATTAATCCTGCTTATTTGTGCTCTTCAGTTTGTAGCAAACAGAAATGTAAACACCGTTTCTTTGAACCCTAAAATAACTAGTATATTACTCATTGCCTCATTACTTGTATGTGGATGCTTATTAGTATATCATATTCCTTGTCTGAAGGAAATTGCCCACTGGCCGCAGTAAAAATGAAAGCCAAATGTGCACCAACATGGGCAACATTCAGTTTTGGCAAAAGGCACCAGCTATAACTTTCAGAATGTTGAGTGAGGCTTCCACCAACGTAGCCAGTATTCAGTGCTGGCTGATGACACCAGCATTTTGAGTGCCTCTCCACAGCATCACCTCTCATCTTTTCCAATAAGATGGCTGCTAACAATGTGTTGCATATACGTCAGGTGACACTGCGTGGCCCTTCCTGCCTTTACAGCCTCATTAACTCTTCCGGGAATGCTGTGTCCTCATACCGGCATTTGGAATGTGTACCTAACGGGCCGGTTGCTAGGTAATGCCTGCACCCGCTGCCCGATGGCTTCTGTTACTTCTGTTCAGTCGGGGAAGTGAGTCAGCGTTACGGTGGGGATAAAATGTGCCGGCCTGGGTATTCTCACTTCCTCAACACTTGCTCTGTGAGTCATTTCTCGCTCCTCTGCTATGAGTCCCCACGGCAATGCTCTCCTGTGCCTGCCGCATGTCGGTCAGCGGCGATCCGTGATGCCCAGGTGCACGTTTCTAACACGCTTAGCATCACCGACCCTTGAAGACCTAAGGGGGGTGGGGGGGGGTCAGAGTTCACTGTTGCTCTTTGTTGATCTTATTGCTCACTTCCCCACATGAAAAGGACTTTAAAAAGCCTCATTGTTTTACTCCTGCATACTCAAGTATCCGCTTTCTAGGGACTGGAAAAGGGATGTTTTGCTTTGGTGCGGTAAACTGGCTGCTATTTTCTATCTTATGTGCTGGGAGAACCGTCCGGTTGCTGTGGTCCACAGAAAGTCTGCTCACAGATTTCTCACATCATGAAGTGATGCAGAGCAAGTATGCCGGCGAGTGAACTTTCCTCACAGGCAAACACACTTTGTGATCGCTGACACATGACAAAAGACAGGTTTTTGGTAAAGATTCTCTTTCAGAAAATAATTCCAAAAACATGGAATTGAACTTAAACTAAAGATCATGCCTTTACGCTAGCTGTCACATTTGTTCCAGTTTTCTTCAGGATTATGTAACCCAGAGGATGAATCATGTGCTCATTTTATTTGAAATGACAACATTCTAATACATTTTTTCATTTGTTTTACAAAAATAGGTAAATTAGGACCCAGTGAATGCCTGTCTCAGAGGAATCCAGAGGGTGTTCTATAATCTTTCTTCCACCTGTCAGTTATCTCAGTGTGATTCCCCTGGAAAAAAACAACCATTGTTTCTGAAAACACTTTTATGTAGCTAAAACATTTATGAAGCTATTTTTTGGGTTGCTTACCCCTTTTTTCAGAGTAATGCACATGCAAATGGTTTTTACATAACCAAACTGCAGCTGAAATACTGCTAAATACCTTTTTTGTGCTGTCTATGGTGAGCTTTTTCAAAAGGTTATCTTTGGCATATTCCTTCATTGCAAACAGATGATGTTGAAATGTGTTCCTGTTTTTCGACAAAAACATTTTTGACAACCACATTTTCATTTAAACTATTGTCTTTGAAGTGTGGAGGGCATTTCGTAACAGTCGAGGAAAAGTTTATCCCTATTCACTGACAAGAATCAATTGAATTTGAATGTGTCCCTTAAATGGAGATAAACAAATGACTCCATCTGTATTTAGCCATGTGTATTTAGACTGCCAACGTCTATGGAAGGATTTCAAGTGGTCCTAATGCTCCGTTCAATCCCTGATGTAATGCCTAATAGTGAAATAACCGCATCTCATTTCAACTTCATAAGCTAACCTTTAAACAACAGGTAACCTTTAAACCATTTTTCCTTTACAGTTTTTCTTTACCACTGCCACATCCCATGTTTATCCTCCAAATATTAGCTCAATATATCAACATATTTCACCAGCAGTTTAAGGTTCACCGAGATTATTCAATAGAACAGTACAAAATGTTTGCTTCTCCAAAACACTGAGGAAAACAAATTGACTCATGTGTTGAAATAATAACAAAAATAACATCACCAACATTTATACCTAGCCATGCCCGGAGGTTAAACACTCAGTAGACTTATTCATATTTTGTATTCTTGCTAATGAGGGAGTGTATATGCGCCCTGGTGTCCACCATCTAGTCTCACTCGCAGGCCTTCACCCTGGCATGCCACCAAGGGCCTCTTGTGGCTGAGGCCCACTGATGGTTCCCAGCTGCCTTCTGTTATGGCATCAGGAACAAGAACCAGGTTCTGGACTCCCACTCATCACCCGGAGAAGCGGTAGCCAGATCCCCAGAGCGCAGGATAGATGGATTACCCGCCGTCCCCATAGAGTTGCCCCTACTTTACCTCATGGAAGCACCGTTGGCTCCGTGGCCTTGCTTCAGAGACGCGTGGCGTGACATCACGCAGCAAATATGCCCTGGTGGACAGCAGGGGAAATGAAGAGCGAACTTGTAGCAGCTTTTTAGGTCTTACTGTTTGCTTGGTTTTTCATTCAAATAAACCTCAAAAGTGAGCTAAATGAATATGTCCGGATACGATCATAGGGCAAAGGCTGAAAAAATTAAAAAAATCAGTTTTCATTATGTTGATTTTGACGTGGGCTGGGTTTGTAGTGGGGGAACATGACCAGCTGTTTAAGGTATTTTACATTCAATGTTTCCTCATACAGCAGAGGTGGATGTCAATAGATCATCGTGAAATGACAACGCTCCTTGGGAGATGTGAGGCCATTTGCAGCGTTCGGCTTTGGGTGCAGCATTTATCTCCATCAAAGCAATAATAGCAATGAGCTCAGCCCCTTCTTCTTGTTGACCTGGAGGTGATTTTGCCGTGTGCCAGTGTCTCCACATCGAGGCATTAAACAGGCCTTCAATAGTTCCTCCAGCTGTCTCAAAGTCTCCACAACATGCCTAACTAGTCGAAACAATCATATGGCAAATTATTGAAGTGATGATGTTCAGTTCAGATTTAACATGGCTGTATTGTACTAAGTCTGTTTTGGGGTTCCTGTTAAACACATTCAACCAGAATTGCTCCACACAAAGCAATGTAATCCTCAAAAACAAACCTGCTTCTCTCACTGTGAAGTGTATTCCAATATACCACATCTAATACATCATTATCCTTGAGGACAAACATTCAGTTTAGAGTTGAATGCATCTCTTTGGCCTGTTAGCATTCTTTCCTTGAAGTGTAGCTGCTGAGAGCAAGAGACACATGTCTCGTTTTAAAACCACCCCCTGCTTGGTGATGTTTGTTAGGAAATGAGAAACAAAGGCACTAGTCAAACCGTCTCGGGGATAGATGATGGGAACCACCACCCCCTTAACCCCCCTCATCACCCAGACCTCCGCAGCTCCATCCAGGGTCACAGGGGTTACAGACAGAGGTGACCCCTGTCATTGCCACCATCCAGTCAAGGGACTTCTTCCTCTGAAGACTCATGTGGTGGTCAAAAAGCATATGTCATTATGTAGAATCTGCCTCTAGTTAACTCAGATTAGATGTGCTCCAGATAACGTGGAGTCATGCTCTTTTGAGTGTTTATGTTGTGTTTCAAAGTGGAGGATTAGTCTGTGATTAATGAAGTTGCAAATTTGAAGAGACCTTTGCTACACCCTCATTCAATTGGTAGATGGTTGTGCCACCACATCCTATTTCACAACCCTACACAAACGGCCTAGTAGACGAATGCCGTGCCGCTGCCGTGTCAAGTATCTTTTGAAACACGAGTTTTCGGTTACATCCCGGAATCACAACAGCTGTTTGGACTCCAGCAAATCGGTCGAATATTCACTGGGGGTGTTTCAATGGAAGCATTGAGTCACAAAACACTTAATTCAGCCCTTCCTGACATACGTGTCAATAATTGGTCGAACAGTATAATTTTCCTTCAGTCATGCTCCAGTGGAAATACCCAGCTGAGGAAATACCAGAACATTCCGGGTCTTCTTAGTGCCAGTCAGTCATCTTCTGATTGGCCGGGTCTGAGCGGGCCAGTTGCGACGGGTCTTTATCGATAGAGAAAACAGTCTGCGACTCTACATCCGTCTTGATTGAACCTTGTTCATCTGATACTGATCTTTTCCCCAAACGAGGAGGGTTTTTTTATTGCAAGATGAAAAAAGAAAAGAAGAATTGGCACTCGGGCCGTCTTCTCGCTCCTATCCCTTTTCATGTGCTTTGAAATCCAGCTGCCAGTCGCTGTAAATTGAGTATTTAATGGTTTAATAGTCAAGTCCTCAGAGCCAATCAAAGCTGTCATGCTTTTGATCCGGTTCTAATATATAATTTCACAGTGGTTTAATTCTCTTCCTTACAGATTACCCTTTAAGCTTGTCTGGTAAAGCAGAGGAAAACCTCCACCCGTCTAACTTCGTTACAACCCAATCCCATCTGATGTATATTTGCGATGAAGAGAGAGACTCCTCACCTGCTCCAATATGAGGAACTAACGGCGTGTAAGAACGCTCCTTTTTCTTTTCTTTTCTTTTTTTTTTGGATCAATGAGCGATGACCTCTTCTCACAGCTCATCTGTAATCTATTGTGACAAGTGGTGCATATACCCCCCCTAAACATCCTGTCCCGCCATCACCGCCCAATGGTTGATTGCGTTCTGGCTATTCCCCCCACAAGACAAGACGGCCTCATAGAGAGTCTCTGAGTGACAGCCGGTGCTGCGGCAGCCACTTCTGCCCTTTCACTGTTGGCTGTTAAAAAGCTGCTGCCACCGTGGACCACTGCAAGAAGGGCGCCATGTCAGGGCCTGGTGGTGCTCACGTGCCGGCAGTTAGACGCTGCCGTTGTAAATCTTTTTCTGCCTGGCGAGGCCGCCCCCTGCCAGCCGGCCTGCCTGCCTCGTCTTCCTGATGCTAATTCATGTTTCCACAAACTATATGAGAGAGAAGAAACTACTTTTTTGCCTTTGTTTTTGCAAATCCATGCCTAACATTGAACATTAAGCAGAGTAAAAACATTGAAATTCTAAAGAATGCAAAAACATTCTCAGAATATATATAAATATATCTATATATGGATATATATCTATATAACGGTCTTTGCATATGTGTAAAACCATGCATGCCTGCGTGACTGGGACACACTCAGAAGTAATGTAGCATCAGCAGCATGACGCCTGCAATAACCACTGCTTAAATTACCTTCCCTCCCT
>OMOU01044792.1:0-11491 GCA_900312585.1 Malacocephalus occidentalis
ACACGGGCAGAAACACACACACACACATACACACACACACACACACACACACACACACACACACACACACACACACACACACACACACACACACACACACACACACTCCACAGTATCTATGAATGCATCTATGCATGTATGCATGTGCTAGAGTAACCCACGCCGTATCGCTCGGCCACGATCTCGTCCAGGCTGCGCTGCTCCCTCTCCGCCTGCTCCCTCATTCTCTGGTAGTTCTTCCTCAACCAGCTCAGACCGCCGTCGTTGACTGCAGACACTGCAGCGGGGAGACGGATGTATACTCGAGTTACAACCCACACACGGAAAGACAACGGGAAGAATGGAACTTGCATTAATAGAGAAGCATTTACATAATCCTCCTTACTTGTTGCCTGAAAGCAGGAATAAATGAGTATGCTGGAATGAATGAATGAATAAATAAAGGGGATGCATTTTGTGAGCACAAAGAGTAAACAATCATGCAAAAACGTACTCTAAACAACCAACACGACAAAACAAAGTTGCTCACAAAACAGTAGGAAAATATCCGCAATACATCAGTAGAAGTCAGGGATCAGGGAGTGAGTCTTGACACACAGAATCAATTGTATTGGCTGATTCGATTGGCTGGGGAAGGCCATGCCACCTTCGGGCTGCCAGGGGATCAAAGGCGCCATCTCGTATTGATGCTGTATGCCGTATGGATTGGATCATAACCCACAGCCCCCCGGGGGGGGGGGCCAAAGGATCCGGTGACCTGGTAATAATGCTACGTGAGCTTGGTTGTAAGCAAAGGACACCTTAGATACTCCAATGGGTGTTCGTTCATTCTGCCCAAAATATCAGGGATGCCCGAGCTTGTATTCCGGCTTCATCCGAGGGGAAGCCCACCAGCCGGCTTGTTTGGGAAAGCTTAAAGGATGATAACTCGTCTGTCAGACGATCTCTCATCTGTCTGCATTAGGGATATAGTGGGAAAAACAGCTGCAGATGCGTTATGCATCTCTACAGCGCAGCAACACACGCAAAATATTTGCACATGTCCAAATCTTGTGCAAAACTTTGCACGTGCAAGGATTTGCCTCATCCGGCAGGCAACAATAGCGGCAGGGAAATCTGGGTGCAGGCAGCATAGAGGAAAGGTAAACATTGTTCATTTGCATATACTACCCACATTGAAATGACACAAAGCTAGCTGAACATCGGCAAAGTTCCCATTTACCCGGTAAACAATGTAATCAAGCAAATGTATCTTAATGAATGGCTGCTGTGGTCAAGCCGATTTGAATCTTTGGTTGTGCCTCCCTGAGCCCCTAATGTGCTTTTAATGATCCGATATTAAGAGTCTTGCATTCATCGTCTTGAATTAGTCTTCACCGCTGGACTTTCAACTGTCAGATTGTTTATTAGATTACCAGAAATGCAAGTGAATGGAAAATGTGAACAACCTAGAACAACCTATACACGTTAATTACCTAATAACTGGTGTGCTGCAGTATCTCGCCTAGTGATAGATGTAAGGGTGAAGTTTAGAGTTGAGGCAGGAGCTTGTCACGAGCAGAACAAGATGGTTGAGACATTGTTGGGCGGATAGACATTGTGGGATTTAAGGGAAGAGGAGCATTTATACATCTGTTCATTTTTAATCTGAATGGTGTTCACCTGAAACTGGTCAATTTCAACAAAGCATTAAAAATATATACGTGTGTCGGGTGTGTAACTAACTATACACTGTGGGTTTAGGGTTAGCGTATTCTGCCAGACACTCTACAAACATTGCACAACTTCCATAAGGATGGAATGTACTCTCTTTGGATCCCACCTATCCCACACACACTCCCGCAATCTCGCTAGCTTGTGAGTCAATGTGAATCAATGTCAATGTGAATCAATGCCAAGTCTCAGTATTTCCGGTCTGTCCTTCTGCTGTCATCTTAAATCCAGCCGCCCTCAATCCCTGACTCAAGAGTGTTTCGCTGCAGCCGTCGTCTGCGCTCGTCCTTCATCTCTACATTGAAGATGACCTTATTTCATTCCCTTCTTTTCGTTCAAAAGCAACTTGGCTTTTTGTAGTTCTTGTTCTTCTTACCATGTTGTAACTGCTTCTATCACAGGCTCCTGCTGCAGCTATGTTATTTTATGTTGAAAAAGGCCTACATGTTAGCCAATTCCCCAGGCTTTTCCAACGAGATACTGTTTACATTACTTACAACTTCAGCAGAATGCATAATGCAACTGCATAGTGGGTGTGAACACATGATGACCTATCCAAAGTCAAACATCTAAAATCAACAGTGTCAATGTATTGTATTTGAGGGGTTTTTATTCTAACTAAAATGCACACTAGTGAGTACCACCGTTTAAAAGGTGAGGTCCCACAGGGATAGCACACATGTTAAAGGTGAGGTCCCACAGGGATAGCACACATGTTAAAGGTGAGGTCCCACAGGGATAGCACACATGTTAAAGGTGAGGTCCCACAGGGATAGCACACATGTTAAAGGTGAGGTCCCACAGGGATAGCACACATGTTAAAGGTGAGGTCCCACAGGGATAGCACACATGTTAAAGGTGAGGTCCCACAGGGATAGCACACATGTTAAAGGTGAGGTCCCACAGGGATAGCACACATGTTAAAGGTGAGGTCCCACAGGGATAGCACACATGTTAAAGGTGAGGTCCCACAGGGATAGCACACATGTTAAAGGTGAGGTCCCACAGGGATAGCACACATGTTAAAGGTGAGGTCCCACAGGGATAGCAGTAGCACACATTTTTGTCTGCAACACTGTTACAACCTAACCACCGTGATAAGACAGAATACAAACCCCCAAAAAACGTATACAAGTATTTAGTCTCAGCACTCATCAGAGAGGTGGGGAAAGAATGGACATGGAACAACACCGGCAGTGTCTTGCTTATTATAGTTTGTGTGCAGTGTATTCATTCAGCCAAATGTTACCTGGGCCCACCTTTCCATCCATGGAGAACTGGCACTGCACTTTAAATGCGTGGTGACAGTAGATGAGGATTTTATACATTTTATACATAGAAAATCCTCCTGCGCACCATTGCTATTCTTCAACAATACAATTCTGAACATTGTATGTATTTCTCGTTGTTTACAACCCTGCATGTAAACCAGACAGTTTCTTAGCTCTCTGCTGCTTTGTCATCTGGACCATTTACACATTAGGACACGGCCAAAACATGTTCCAACTGTTTCTACGACCGAATGTGGTCATTCAAAGATAATGGCGAGGAGAAAATGTTACAGTGTCCCTTTTGAAAACCAGTAACCACCTGTTGAGAGCAGCATGCTAATAAAAACAATCCGCAGGGGGGGAGAATGAAATCCTTGCTTTGGCGTTATGCTCATTCTGCCGCCTGTTTATGTCTCCGTCGCGTCTTTGAGAATAATATGATTACCTTCGCCGGTGAACAGGCTGCAAACGTTACCTCTTTTAACATCAGCAGCAGCCGCGTTCTTCTCGGGGGGCAGACCGCTGCCTCCGTCCTTCCAGAAGGGGTTTAGCTCCAGCTTGTGCAGCCCCGCCTGCACACAACAGGAACCACGTCTCAGCCATTCTATGGCAGTTTTGTAAACAACATTAAAGGGGCCCGATGATACCACCAGGTGTGAGTGTGATGAGCTGTTTTAAAATGGTCACTGTGACATAGTGGGAGCGTCCACCTAGATGTATGCTGACTAGATCAGATTACTAGCCTACCTAGTGGACTGTATCAACTAGTGACAATTTTAGTCCATTTTTAAATGGCTTGTAATGGCTAATCCTGCTCACACCTGGTGGGCCCTTTAAAGACATACACAGTGATCCACGAATGACCATAGTAAACAACAAAACACACAATTGTCCTGCAAGTATACATTTCTTTCATTTTATTCCTCTGGAGCTCTTGATCCCTATTGTGTCAAAATTCCAAATACCAAAAGGGATCAAGACACACAAATCACCCACCCACCCACACCCACCTGTTCAATAGCCTGGGCTTTGGCCTTCTCCTCTTCTTTCAGACGATCCTTCTCAGCACGCCTCTCCGTTGTCGATGTAGTTTTCATCGCCAGGAAGTCAAAGGTCATCCACTCGTCTCTCTGCAGGGAGAAGTGACGGACAGACGGTGCCGACCAGCAGGGAGGGTTACGATGACATCATCGTGTAACTCTTCTCCTCGGGCATTCCGCCACACAATTCGTCGTTTGGAAGCACTGCCATTTTGCATCTTTGGCACACAAACACACTCGTGGATACAGCGAGAACACACAGAGTTGGGAAAGGAATGAAGCTACATGCGCCCTAGTATGGTTGTAATGCAATTTGCAGTACAGAGAAGAGAGCGTTACCCGGGCATCCTGGGCTGGACTACAGCTGCTCTCCGCAGGCTTGGCCTCCGCAGGAATCTTCCAGACTTTAACCGTCTCCACCTGGGGCTGGGCCTCCACCCACTCCTCTTCAGAGTCCTAGTAGAGTCGCAGTAGAGAAGATGATACAAAACGAGGTTGAATTCTAACTAAAAAAATAAATACATTCTCATCATTACATTCATGGTGAATATATACCACATTTGGTTGGGAGAAAAGTTAAAAACATAGTTATTAAATGTCTCTCAAATGTTTTGTTAGCATTGCCGTCATCGGGGAGCGCATGGTTGCATGGTCTATGGTTGGCAGTAACATGAGTAACAATACATTGGATCCCCATTGGCTCTCCTGTGTGGTTGTTTCCCCCCAACTTCTGAACCAGTGGGTTCCACTGGGGGAGCTCCTACCTGGGAGCTGTCACTGGAGCCATCTCTTGTCCCCGCACTCTTGTCCTTCTTGTCCTTTTTAGATTTCTTCTCGTTCTTCGCCTTTTTAGATTTCTTCCCCTTCTTCTTCTTCTTCTTGGTCTTGGCAGAGTCTTCCTGTATATAAAAAATAAAATAAAATAAAAGATTGTAGGCGTACTTTTAGTTCTCTCAATCAATCTCAAACCAAGACAACGACCAGAATCGGACTGCACCCTTAAGTGTGTAAGTGTGCTACTTACACACTTACACACTTACACACTTGAGGAGGTGAGGAGGTGAGGAGGTGAGGAGGCGATGAGTGTCTGACCTGCTCTATCTGCTGCAGCCGTTGGTTGAGCTCAGGAAGCATCCAGGTGTCTTCTCCCCTCAGTCGCTTCAGTTCCTTCTTTTTCTCCTCCCGTTCATATTGCTGCTTGGCCTGCACACACGCACACGCACACAAGCACACGCACACACACACACACACACACACACACACACACACACACACACCACAGCTGAGAGAGGCATACACTTGGGAAAACATTGGGGAAATTCTGCATCATCCGATTTATTTCCCCACTATTAAATCCAAATTAAAGTGAGCATTCATCGACTAAAACTCATGAAAGGGTTTAAATAAACATTTAATTATGTATGATAATTAATTATGTATGATCTCACCTATGCACACAGAGCAAAACGTGGTGGATACGAAGCACGATGTGCACCCAAATTGACTATCAAAACATGGAGTCAGTTATGATGACACGAGTGAATTCATAATTCAAAATGTGTCCAGACTACCAATCTTAATGTTACGGTAGACTTGGATCAGTGGCCTGGTTTGCTTGAATCACTCCAAGCCAACAACAGCAGAGAATATGTCCAGGCATTACACCCATCTGCTCATGATCACTTTGCCGTATTCCCTTTTTCCTTTACACAATCACTAAAACACACAAAACACCGGAAGTGTAATATCCACAGGTACACACGTGTGTGTCTTCTACGTGTGGAATTACATGTAAACACAGCTGCCCAGGAAAGAGATAACACAGAATAATGAAAAGGTTAGAATGTTCGGGTGTGTGCGTGTATACACATGTTGATGAGCCCCATGGCGAGAGGGACGCATCGGTTTACTAGACACTAAGCAAACACTTGGGCTTTGAGTATAGAATAGATGGTGGAATAAAAAACGCTAGAGAAACAGATTTAGGGTTGTTATCATGTTGGGCACTGTTTGCTCAGCTATCCCCCCCGTACTGTCTGGGTGGATGTAAATCCTCACACACAAATGTAAGTCATGACGAAGAAGACATACTGGGTTTGGGAACACAGTGTTTGAGAGGGGAGGTGGAAGGAGGAGTGGAGGCAGCGGCGGTTCTAGACCCATGTAACTGGGGGACCTGCAGGCTAGGGCCCGTTCTACACCCATGTTAGTGGGGAGACTTGCAGGCTGGGGCAGGTTCTAGACTCCTGTTACTGGGGGCTGGTTCTAGACCATTTACCAAAAACACATTCCTCTTTGCTTTGGAAGAAATCAATCATTATGGTTATCGTACGCCATTCATTTGGGGGACAAAGGAGGGGTCCATGGTCAGTGTTATAGGGGGGCATGGCCCCTGTTGCCCCCCTAGCACCGCCCATGCGAAGAAGGCACGCTGGGATCGGGAGCACAGTTGTTTGCGAGGGGTGAGCCATAGGAGTTGTGTTGGAGCAGTGTTCAGTGAAACAGAACATACTTCCGTCACAATGATTAGCGACTAACAAATAGTAATCATACCAACGTTGTAGCGACGCGTAAACGCAAACTGTTGTCCCTGCCCCTGTTAGCAGTTAGCACTGGTGCAGCTTAACCAACAATAATATGGCCAATAACCAAGAGCCATGTATCAAACTAGGGGACCTGTCAGTGGGGAAGTTGTAGTTGCTAACCTTCTCGACGACCTCTCGACGAGCTTCTCTTTTACTCTCCTTTCTCTCCTCTATGGAGCTGGCGCTCTCGAAACTGGCTCCGAAGGCAGCCATGCCGCTGTCGTAAATATGTTTTCCTAGATGTCGTAAAGCATGCACCTCCACTTACGACTTCTGGTCAGCGGTGGAAGTATTCAGAGCTTAGTACCCATAGGTAATACCGCACTGTAGAACTACTGTGTTACAAATACAAGTAACATTTTACTTAAGTAAAAGTTGTACCCAAATAAAAGTACTCATAATGCACCCGGACCTTAATAATGGACCTTTTATGAATATATATTTGTGTTCATCGCTTTAATGTTGCAGCTGTTAAATGTGTAGCTACTTTGAATGTATTGAATTTACATTTTATATATTACTTTACATACTGATGGGTAGCTTGTGACTAATGAAATATGACTGATAGATAGATTGTATGATATAATTATTGATATAATACTATACAATAGTTTTTTATTGATTCTATTCTAATCTGAATGTGCAAACTAACTAGTCAGGTTGACAGATAAATATAGTGGAGTAATTAGTAGGCTGACAATATTTGCCTCTGAGATGGGGTGGAAGTATAAAGTAGCAGTTTAGGTGCATGTTTAAAGGTGCTCTGTTCTGGTGTGTTACCCATCGGGAATTCAAACCCACTGACAATTACTACTGTAAGAAGTTTGGCCCGTGGTCATTATGTCATCATGCAGTAGGTCTCTCTGTACTCCAATGTGGATATAGAATCACTGAGCCAGAATTCTAGAAGATTTGACTCTATGGCAAAAGTACATTTCACACTTCACTGTATGCAAAGGAGTGTTGTTGTTTTTTTGTTCCAATTTCTAATTTGTGACTTATGTGTGTGTGGACATCACAGCTGTCTAGATAGTTGGCCCTTATAGCATCATATGCCAACAATAAAGAGTATAATAAGAGTAAATAATATACTGTATATCCAACAGGTTATATCTTTTTTTTCCTTGGAATAACAAGCTTTTGTTAACTCCTGTGGACAGATGATTTGAAATGCATGACCACCGTACCAGATCAATAGGCTTTTCCAGCTTTCATAATTTTAATTCATTCAATCTCTCCAAATGTCAAGTGGCTATCTAACTGCCAGTCACAACAATGGCAGACTAAAAACACAGGGTGCACAGTGGCAGCAAACACACACACACACGCACACACTGCCTTTAATATATGCACAGGACACATTTCTTCTCATGCAACATTTTTTTCACATTTACACAGGCATCCACAAACACACACGCACACACTTACAAAGTACCTAATATGTAAAAGCCACCAAGCATCTGCTAGTGTATCTCAGTGGCTCTCTGTCATTCACCCAGCCTGCCTCTCCAGGTCTCGGTAGGTTTGAAGCAAGTTAAGCAGCCACGGGGGTGAATCCCTGGTCTATCTGCTGTGAGAGAGGCAGCAGGGCCCAACACTGGGGTCCACTGCACCACGGCCGCCGTCAAGAGCCAATTATCTGAGGATTCATTGTCTGTCCGATCGTCTGGTAGAAACCCATCTGGGTAATGAGATGTGTTGGGGGTGAGGGATGCTGAGACGCAGAGAGAGAGAGTGTCAAAGTGAGTGAGGGAACAAGATATATTGTGGTGTCATTCCTTTTCTATTTTATTTTAAGGGCTTGATTAAAAAACAACAAAGAAATGATGAATCACAATGATAAAATATAGAGCCATCTCTTTTATTCTAATATAGATAGAACTTTTTTTAAATTTTTTATAATGCACTTTCTACTTTGGACTACACTTCCACTTACAATCAGTCAACAATGGTTGTTCAATTCTCACATATCCAACCTCAACCCGAGACCACCATCCCGGCCGCCTCCGCAACACCTCTGCCCCAACCCAGGGTCGGGGGGCTGGAGCATGATCCAGTGAATGTCCTCCAGCAGCAGCAGTAGATGTGGGCGGATGTGATGGGATAGAATGTGAGGACGGGATAAGGAGACGGCGGCGGGGCAGAAGCCAAGTAGACAGATAAGGATAAATGTTATTGAACTGCACAAGGACACAGGGGAGTCTTAATCTGATCTAAGGAGGCTGTTGTTAGTCACTGGCCACCGTCTCCTTCTCTGTAAATGGTCATGCAGCGGGGAGATTCTCCCGGAAGACATCAGTGCTTTGATTTGTTTCATGTTGCATAGAGCAGACGTTGGGTGAGACACGCTGCATCACCACCACCACCACCAGGCAGGGTCTGGGAAGCCACCCATAATTGGGGGGTATAAAACAATACAATGAACCAAATTCCCCTTTGGACAGCTTGCGATTTCTCCAAATGTGACACTGTGTTCTCCTGAGCAATGCAAAGTTAAAACACATGGCAACAATTATTTGCAGACACAAATCAATCAAGGTTTGCTCTTCCTTGCCTTGTTCTAAATATAGGGAGTTTGGCTCTGGCCGTGGAAACTGCCTCCTGGCCCCGTGTGACCGCCGCACAATGAAGTAAGCGCACCAACAATGCAGACGTATTTGGCGTATCAATCAACCAATCATCTCCAGCGTTCTGCGTGCTTTTTAAAAATAGGAATTCTTCTGTGTAAAATTGACAGCAGAGTTTTATTCATGGTAGAGAGTTTCATGACAGCTTTATGGGGGGGGGCGGGCTATATAACAAAACAGTTTGCTTGGCAGGGGTTCATGGTGTATTGTTAGTCTCTGTTTATTTCTCACACAATATGCGTGTGTGTGTGTGTGTGTTCGTTCAGTCCTTCACCAGTATGACGCACCAGTTGCCCTGGTCATGGTAGCTGGTCTGAACTTGAACACCGGCCACCTGCCGACACACCTTCTCAATCTCCCCCTGCTGGAAGACGTGGTAATAGCGGTGGAACACGGCCGCCGCTGTGGCGGACTCCGGAGGAGCGGGACTGGGAGCAGCTCCCAAACCAGGACAGGATTTGGACCCGGCATCATCATTGGGATCCTTCATCGAGGACGGCGGGAGTCTGGGATCCAGACGGGTGTTACAGGTCACGACCTGGGCCGACGTATACTCTGGGCGAGTACTCTGTTGATTGGCATCAGCGGATTCGGTCTTGCGGTCTGGAGTAGGGCCGGAAGACGGCAATGTGTGTTCATCAATGAAGGGGTTATCTTTAGGAACAGCAGAGCCTGCTTGTCTTTTCCCCATCTTGTCACCATTCCGAGCTTCCCTCTCTCTCTCTTTCCTTCCCTTCCCGTCCTTCAGGTGCCAGGGGACCAGCAGGTCCTGGGAGTTGAAAGCTGTGCGATTGGTGTGGACGCTCAGTTTCCCACAATGCACCTGGTCCTCGTCTGGCCTCTGACCTCTGGTGCCGCCAAGCTCTGTGTCGTGTCTGCTGCCGTGGTTGACACCTGCGTCGGCGTGGCAACTTACGGTCCTCTGGGGTGATGTGCCACTCGGCGATGTGTTCTCCCCAAGGGCGTGGCCTCCCAGAGGCTCCTTACTCGGGTCTTTAAGATACTTTGACCTCTGCTTGTTGTGCTCCTGTTCAAGAGCCCAGACATAAATGAGAGCCCGACCTCCTGGCCTCAGCAACCTCACTATCTCCCGGACTGCAGCCAGACGACGCTCCTATAACACACACACACACACACACACACACAAAACAGCACGGTTAATTATACACAAAAGCAGACACAAATGTTGGCTGACACACAACAGTTTACTGTGTGTGTGTGTGTGTACCTGTGTGGAAAAATGGTGTATGACTGCTATAGATATGCAGGCATCACAGGAGGCCGTACGCATGGGAACACTGAGGGCGTCCGACACAAATGCCTGGAAACCCCTCTCTGTACAGATGTGGACCAGGGCACTGCTGCGGTCACAACCCAACTGTAGACAGACACAGACACACAAAAAAATTATAATTCAGGATAATGTTTGATAACTTCAATCGAGCAGTATGAACTGTGAAGATGCAATTGTTAAATAATCTATTCTACCAAAAAACATATTTACGGGGTTTACGGCAATAACGTTACAAAAATACATAAAGTTACATTATGTAGATCATTTTCTTTAAGTCCTCTGAGACCATGACCATGGTCAGACCATGACTCGTGTAGGACAGAACAACATCAAGACAACAACAGCAGTGATATCAAAGTCACTTGTCTAATCACATGCCCACACGAGGGGATCAGGGAGCAGGGCTCAGGTATCTTTATGGCTCAGCATCAGACGTACTGCGGCCACGTCTCCGTCAGATTGCTTGTGGTTCTCATAACCACAATAAGTGCCCCTCCGGGACAATATGAATGAAATATGTTTCACGCAATGAAATGGCATCCACTCAATTGCGGAGTACACAGATAGCGACGTGAGTGTGCACACACAGAGTTTACTTAAAACCCGATGGAAACGATAAACGGGCACAGCGTCCAATGAGACAGAGATTTGGGTTCGCTCAAATCGAACACAGAAAAAAAAAGATTGAAAGAAGTATTGGTCGTAAAAGGTCTTGATGTGAAGTCATAGCGCCCGGCCCTGCTCTGAACTCCACACGACCGGGAAGCACTCACCGCCACTACTTCCGGGTTAACGCCTAGGTACTTCCCGTTGCCGCAGCCCACGTCAGCCAACATGTCGCCGGGCGCCAGCGAGGCCAGGAAGTGGCAGACGCGCGGCCAGGGCGAGTGGCGCGTGCTGCTGAAGTGGGGCGCGATGGCGTCGTACACGCGGTGCACGTACTCCTGCTCCAGGCGGGGCG
>OMOU01044799.1:0-10572 GCA_900312585.1 Malacocephalus occidentalis
AGTCATCGCTGTATTTGGGAAGTTTGGTTCCAACGCTGCCTTCGCAGTCCTCTATGTTTACACTCCAGAAATGTACCCCACTACTGTAAGGTAAGCCACAACAAAGATAGGTTGAAGTGTAAAGTGTAGTGTAGTTAGACGTGGATATACACTGGAAATGAGCATGTGGGTGCACTGGTTGTAGAGGAACTTCCTGGTTGTATAGAACAACGTATTGTGTACATTTGTTGACTGAGTAGTGGGCTTTTGGAAGTCTTTAATTGTACTTTGAAATCAATCCCTTCATTTTTTTTTTCTTGGTGACTGTCCTTGCAGGCAGAGCGCGGTCGGTATGAACTACACAATAGGTCGTCTGGGAGGCGTCCTGGCCCCTCTCATTAGACTACTAGACGTCTACCACTCCGCCATCCCTATGGTGTTGTATGGCACCATTCCCTTAATAGGTGCTTTCCTCTGCTTCCTGCTGCCCGAGACCCTCAATATGGAACTTCAGGACCACAACGAAGAAAGGTCTGTCCACATATATGGTGGTTTTACAACAATGTCCATGGAGTGATCACACAGTTGTTCGTTCGAACCACCATTTCATCAGTCGGCAGTTGGCAGTTTGTTTCCTGGCAACACTCGCAGAGACCGGGAAATCCCAGGAATTTTGCCACCGACGCTCAGTTAGTAACATTCATAGTACTGCAAATGCAAGGGCTTTCATCAGGCCATATGCTTCATCACCACTCTTACCTCATTTGGCGATAGACAAGAGAAACAGACATTTATTTACATGAAAATCTTTGAGACTATCAATTAAAGCAATAATTACAAGCCTAAATAATAAATAGGGTGTTAATTGGAAAGAATCATGCTTTATTTATATAATAAAAATGACAAATGTTACATTATTTACATTCTAATTGGCATTTTTTCAATTTCAGAAACCAAGAGGTTGGAAGTTCTGATGCTGAAATGTAAGGAAGATACATCAAAGACTACCATAATAGAATAGATTATTTGACATCGTCATTTTAAGAGAAAATGTCAAATATTGATACATGAAAGTGTGGACATTAAATAATACATTAAGTAATTTTGGTAAATATGAAGACACGTCTATAAGATCATTTAGACATAGGCCTACTGTCAGACATACACATTCCCTCTTTGCTAGCTGATTTTGATTTGGTACAGTTTTGAGAACACACATCACACATTAAAAATGCAGCCATCACTACAAACATCATGTACAGACTGAAGTAGGATTATTTACATGTTTATCAAAGTCAGAGGATCAGTAGACCTAAACCTCATAAATTGAGTTAGCTGATCATTAGGTGGAGCCTCTAACAGTTTAATTAATCAAGTCAGCTTTATTAAAACGTCAAATGCCTTACTATAAAGATTGTTTGATGCATGACACAACCGTTTAGATCATTTCTACCGGGAAACTACTTGTATGTTATGCCTCAGATTCATCAACGGTAGTCTTCACAAGCCATCGGCTCTTATGTTGCGTGTGACCAAAGCCCTCGTCGTAATTTCCTTTCCACCTAAACAGCTGCTGGTAGTGGAATATGCAGTAGTAGCTGCCATGCAGTGGGGCGTAACTTTGTATGCTACAATAGGATGCAGGTTGTCAGTAACAAATCGGTAAATATCTTCATTAACAAGTTGAAATGCACAGTCTGCACTGAGAACACACATGTAGTTGTGTTAACTGATTCATCAGTTTATTTGTGAATCATTACGATACGTTTTGTTTACATTTTGATGATTCCTTTTTGGTTTAAATTGAAAGCCTTAATTATACATAGAACATAATGTATTATACAGTGAACTGTTGATTCTCAAAATGACTGACTGGTTGATTCAATATGATTTGGAGCTGTTACCTAACCTTAAACTAAAAGCCTTGAATATATGTATCATAGAGTATTTAGAAAGTTACACATAAAACTCCAGATTGTTTATAGTATTGAGTACCCATTACCTCACCTTAATGTTTTCTTGCAATGCTTACAGCAGAAACACATTTTGTGAAAAATGCATTTGTCTGCCACAATTTTCTCCATTGGATAAACAGGTTTCATGCAAGCTGAACATATTTCTTGACTCGATGGTTGAAACTGTTGAGGGGCAACAGGAGCATTCATGACATGAAACAACAACAATCAAGAGGAAAACCACCAATCTATATTTCATTTTGAATCAAAAATACATTACAGAAATTAAATAAACATGTGAAACAATAAATAAACTGAAATTCTGAATTGTCAATGCAAATACAATGCAAACTATTGTATGTTCCTGAGAAATGTGTGAATTGATAAATCTATATACATACTATGTTCTTCTAATCTGTAAGATACATTTTAATAAAGACTTCTAAAGATATCTGGTGACTTGACTGCATTATTTATGAATGGATTTTGTACATGTATCATTTTTTAAATCAAGGTCTTCTGTTAATGGGAAGCCGGACCTCTGGATATGTGGTGACTTGATATGTGGCTGGACTGGTTGTTAGTTGCCCCCTGGATGTCATGGTCTCTGGCTCAGAAGTCACAACTGTGGACGTTTTGGTTGAGTAATAACGGTCGCCTTGCTCATCTTTCCTCTCCAAGTTCTCGGTAACTGTGTTGGTACCGACTACACTGCTCCCCATTGGGTCAGTCTGTACCTTCATCACACTGATCTTACGGTGCGGTGTAAAGGGGCTATTCGACGGACTCTTTCTAGAAACTCCCTTTCTAGGATCCCTTGTTTTGCAGTGAGCTGGACTGTTGCATTTTAGGTTTGTGGTCGCCCATATCTCTTTGGTCTCGGTGCGGTGTTGACTGATGGGGCACTTTGTAGTCCCGGTTGCTTGCACCTGTGGTTCATCGTTCTTTCTTACTGCAGACTCAATAGAGATGAAGGCAGGTGAGCATGGAAGACTAGCTGGCTGTTTTCCGCAGACATCTGCTTCACTATTCTGATCGTATGTGCCACCTGTATCTCCCATAGCTGTAGTAGTGCTTTCCCGTTGCTGTGGAGTCTTCATTTGACTTGATCCGATGCTAATTTTCCTTATGTTGCCAGGTGGTGGAGAACCATGTACATTCCCCAAAGACTCCTTGAACAGGCCTGATAGACCAGCAATGTCCGAGTCAGATTTCAAAGTAGAGACCGAATACAGAGCATTCTTTATGGCATCCTCAATGTCCAGAAGTCTGGCCGAGGTCTGTTCCTTTAGGTTCATGATCTCCTCACTTGCTCTTTCAAGATCTCCAAAAACATGCGCCATTGAGAAACTGCTTTCAGCATCATGTTTAATTGATGATGACTTCTCAACTGGCTGTTCTAACTTTGCTGGTTTTTCTTTCTTTTGCTGAGCTGCCACAACCCAGGCTGGCACATTCTCAAATATCCTCCTGAGAGCTGCAACGTCCACACTAATGGTGTCCTGCTCAATTTCTTCAACTGTATTGAGAATGTCCCGCAGTTCGTCTTGTTTCCGCAAATGATCAAATATCTCCATGGCTGCGGTGATATTTTCTCTTACAATCTCATCCATGTGAACAGACAGCCTCAGACGCCTTTCATCCTCTGTCTCCACTTTCACCTTCTTCTCCCGCATCACAACTTGGCTTCCTTGTTTCCAATCACTTTTGGTTTTACTGTTGTCAAAAACCTGGTCCCATGACAGATGTGTAAGATGTTGCTTGGACTCCATATTGTCCCTAGATGTCTGTTTGGAGGCTGTGCCATTGTTTTGGATTGCTCTCAATCTTTTTGGTTTGGCAGGGGCAGATTTCACTTGGTCAAATTTTTTAAGTGACTTTTGGAAATCGATTTTCTCCTCATCTACTTCCCTCTCAGGTATTTCACATTGATTGTTTGATTGTTTTTTGTAAAATACACTAGCTCCAAAAACTTTTTCAGATACTTCAGGGTTTTCTGAATCAGAAATGTTTGAATTTGAATCTGTGGCTTTCACAGACACATCCTTACTGGGCACATCACTATTTGGCATCCATATCCCAAGATGTTGCTCTTCCTTACGATGTATCTCAGATAACAGAGTGTTGTTTTCTGTATCAAGTTTCTGTGGACCAGTTGGCAGCTCATCCGCATGTTTCACCCCTAAATGCTCAGGTTTAGGCAGTAGGGCTGGTTTAGCACCAACAGTCCCCTTATTGTTTTTTGAGGTGCTGTGTTTGGCTGGGTTTTGGGCAGTTTTATCTGGGCAGGATAATCTAGCATTTACGCCATCCACGTCTTCAGTGGCCAGATTGACCACAGCTACAGGACTTTCACGTGGCTCACAGGACAGAAGTGTTTCACGTGGCTTTGGTTTCCGTTCTGTTGAAGAGCTCAACTGTATTTCTGTGTGCCTATTAGAAGATGCCTCATCCACATGTTCTATTTGTTTTTTATTAGATTTAGTGGAAGTTCTGTATATCATGGCTGCTTGAAAATCTCCTCTGCTAACATTAACACTCGACCTTGCCAAGGAATCTAAGGCTGCTTGAAGACTACCAACCATGTCACTTTCTTCCCCCTGGCTTTTTGTTGCAGAACTCTGTGCTGACATATTCACAGCTTCTCCACAATCTATCTGGAGACCATCTGATATTTGGTGAGGCCCTGTATCAGTAGAAGGCTTTTCTTGGACCTGAAGTTCTGCAGATATTATATGTTTGTGTTGTCCTTCCAACTCATTTTTTGCAGAAATGCTGGATTGTAATGCAAGTGAGTCTGTTTCAAAGCACATCTTTTCATTCAGCCAATTTTGTTGAAGGTTTCCTGGTTGCATTTCTATAGTCTTAGGATCAGACTCTATTTCTTGATGTAATGCTTGTTCCTTCTCTAGTGCTGCACGATGTAGAGCCTTCGCATCAAGTGTAGCTTGTCGAAGGCTCTGGATTGCAGCTTGAAGGATTGAGATTTCATCTTCATCATCTACAGCCTCAACTAACTCAACTAACTCCCCCTGTATATCAGCACATTGAGTTGATCCTTGTGGCACTATCCTGAAGTCACATATCTTCTGTTGCTCTTGAGTCTCACTCTGGATGTTTGGCACCTGACCTGAGGTGGTCCCAGTGTCACAATTTTCAAAAGATGTCCTTTCTTCATGAATGACATCTTTACACGTGCCTGAGTGGTCAGCATCACTATGGGTCTGTTGTTTTGATTGGACATGGCTTTCTTTTGCAGATAACTTGTTTGGCTGTGCATTTATTCGTACTGTAGTCTCCTCTAAACCACCTGCCTCCGGTTGATGCTCTCCTGCTTTACCATCAGTTTTCATGCAGACTCCTGAAAATTCTTGATCTGTGGGCTCTGCCTGGAGAGATTTCAAATACTCATAATCACCCCTTTCAATGCAATTCCTGAAGAGTTTCACATTTCCTTTCATCCGGACATCAGGTCTGAATGATTCTGTAACAACACGGTCCTCATTTGATGCCAAGATGCAGCTTATGGTCGATTTAACATCTCCCTTTTTAATAGCATGGATGTCGGTTTTTAAATCATCCTCACCCATTGTATGTTCTACTGTGTTTGGCATCATACAATGGCCTTGGAGAGGGCAATAACTTTTCACATCTCCCTCTGCGTAATTATAGAGGGAATAAACAGTGACGTCAGAATATCTATTCTCATCCTCTTGAATAATCACCCCTTTACTGAAAGAGTTGTCTTGGAGAAGCATATCTTCTATAAGCTGTACCACAGTGGCCGTTTTAAACTCAACATCTTGGTTGGTGGCGAACTGACGCTGGTAGACAGGGGAGTCAAAAATAGTAGACTCCACATTTCCTTGGTCATCTTCCTTCAAATAAACTACTTGAGTCTTCAACTTTGCCCTTGGCAGCAACTGCAAAATGAAATTCTGAGCACCACCCTCAGCCACGTCATCTGTGTCTACCTTTGGTCCGGTTTGGGAGAGAAGATATTTAGCCTTTTTTGCTAGCATAGTTTCATTCACTTCAATGATGGACCCATGTGAATGTATGGCACTAAAATGATAGAGGGAATTTAGTGTTTTATTAATTCTCTCCACTATACTTTCAATTTCTTCCTTGTTCTGGTGCTGGATCTTATCAAATGGGATTGATTCAAAGAGATGGGCTCTGTCCTTTACATTGGAGGTCAGCCAGTTCTCGGTTGCTCTGCTTGTTTCCGTTGGGTCACCGTTGGGTGAAGTGTTGTTTTGTGTCTTGGCCTTATGGGATTGTTCTCGCTCCATGTTTGTTGTTATGAAAGGGTTGTTTTGAAATAGACTTACACTTGTCTGGACTTTTGTGGAAGTTGACAGACATTGTGATGTATTGAGGCCTATGTACTGGTTTTCATCAGTGGCATGCATTCCTTTCTCATGATTAAGATTTTCAGAGAATTCGGCGATACATCCGCTGCTTTTGATTTTCTGTTCATTCTCTTTGCTACAGATGTCATACTTTGTCTTCTGGTCTAGCACCTGTCCAGTTTTGTCCTGCAATTTGCCTTTGAACTGTGTTGGACTTGGCCATGAAGTCTCCACTGACTGCCTCTCAAACATCCTCCTGGTAGACTGAACATCTACTCTAACCATCTGTTCCTCACCCTCTGAGTTGAGATCAGGACCTCCGGGTCCTTCAGTGACCCCCATTGTGACCTTGGTGCCATCTTCTTGATGCTTCACTCTCGACTGATCGAACACGGCAGAGGTTCTCATTACCTCTGCTCTTTCGGCTGGTTCTTTATCAGCAAACTTGTTGGGGGTGTGGTTTCCCCCATGGTTGCTCGCTGCACAGTTTTCAAACATCTGCCATTTGGAGATGACGTCTCCCTCATATCTGTTTTCTCCAGCTGTCTGTAATCTCAGAACCTCGGCAAGTTCCTCGTCCATTACTCCGTCCAGGGTCTTCAGCTCTGGGTGAGTGTGCTTGAGAATTCTCCTCAGCTCACATTTCTGCCGCTGCTGGTGCAGCATTACGTTGGAGGGCTGCGGTGGCACGGTGGGTGTCTGAACGTGCCCCCCGGGGATATCTTCTTCGTCCCCTCTCGGCCCAAGGCCGTCCGATTGTGGTGGAGTCAGATGGTCTTTTTGTTCCTGAAAGTTCTCGGCCATGTTGACTGAACAGCAAAGCAATCGAGTCAGTGTCTCTTGTGCGTCTTCTTTGTATTCAATCATGAGCGCCATGCGAGGGATCTTGCACCTTGTTTATACGCTACAATGCCAACTCGGGGTGCAGGGGGGAATGCCACACATGCACACCATGCATTGCAATCTAAATTATTGATCAACATGTTATTGTAATGGTACGTTGTTATGAAAACTACTGTTAGGTTGTAGGGACAAAACAGCCAGTTATTGTAAAGTATGAAGTGCTCAGTATATTTAACCATGCATCATTTTAAATTGTTGCATTTTGCTTACCTTGATTGGTTTAGTTCGCTTAGCACATTCAGACTGATGTCGAGCCTGTAAGAAATCAGGCAATCCATTTTGTCATATCACACATTGGACTGTAAAACATGCTTTGAACTGAGCAACTTAATTAGCCGCTCATAATGGTGTATTGAATGTTGATAAAAACATTGAAATATACATTAAGTGGACTCTACACCATGTAATAAGGCAGTGTGCAAAAAAATACTATTCACATTTTGTTCAAAGTGACAGCTTTGCAGTTTTAAGATACAGGTTGCTACTGAGTAGGTGGACATCTTGCTCAAAGATGCGTACAAGATGATTGGACAAACACAGACCACGGACCAACCTGGCCTTACTTCCATCAGATGGCTAACAAGCCAGACCACATTCCCAAGTGTGTGTTCAAACTTAGCAAATCACCACACTTACAAGTTGTGTATTGTTCCTTGTGAGGTCCACAGCCCTGGTCTTGGACAGGTAAAGAGCCGATATGGCCTTCACAGAGATGGGGAACGTCTGTCTGCTTTTACTGAAGGAGCCGTCTCTGAAATCCACAATGGATCTTCTGTTCTCATCTGTAGAACATCCATGTTGATGACATAACACACAAACTTAGACCTGACATGTTAACTCAAAGTGTAGGCCTACACTACTGTGAAAAGTGACATTACTACCTTTGACAATAGTAATCGCAGTAAAGCAGTTTGTATTACATCATTCATTCTGCCTTTTTGAAGCGTGGTCTCAGCTGGACTGACAGTAATAACACTTCAAACATCAAACACACAAAGGCAGCTGCTTCATGTTCATGCAACATAGTTGGTGTCATCATTTTGACGATTGGTGTCATTGTCTAGCAAAACAGCTTTTTGGTGAAATAACTCACTTCCAGCTGAGCAAAAACATTTCAAATGGTACTGAAGAGATGTCTTAAGCGAACCCACTCAGTTCCACTCAGGCACTAGCACATGTGAGTTGGTGCAAATGTTCTGTCAATTGTGGTTTTATTTGGCCATTCATTCTTAACAGCTGTCACAAGTGCAAGTTATAAATGTTGGCTACTTGTGGAGTGGGCAGGGAGACACCCGACTCTTTCTCACACACACACATGCACGTGCACCCACACACACACATGGACTAAGCAGGATGCGAAAATCCCACCTCAAGTGAAACTGACTTATTAAAACAATGGAAAAACACTATCTCTATCTCCTACAATATTGTCGTAGTGAAATATTTGTCTGTATCATTTCTAACAGGATTATTGTGTCTCAGAAGTCATATTATAAAGACACAGCACCAGTATCTCAAAAGACAAGAATATCGAGGTCAAATCTTTAGGAAAATTGGACTAACAGTGGACTTACTTTCATGTCAAGCTAATTGAATATGAAATAATAAAGTAACAAAAATAAAGTACAAAAATATAAATCGTGTACAAATCGCATATTCCCCATTTTATACTTCCTGGGAACAAACTACACACACAATAGACAGACCAGTATCCTGAGTACTCACGAAGAAAAACAGATTTCCGATGTCGGTCTTTATTAGCTTGCTACAACTCCCCCTCCTCTCCAAAAGTGTCCACTTTTAAATATATTGCCACTATATATCCATGTAATTCAATTTCAAAAAGGGGGTCTGGTGAATCTTATACTACGCAGTCATGCTATAAAGCACTCTGGTGTGGCCGTCTCTCTCTGTCTCTCTCTCTGTCTCTCTTCCTCTCTCTGTCGCTCTCCCTCTGTCTCTCTCTGTCTCTCTCTCTGTCTCTCTGTCTCTTTCTCTCTCTCTCGTCATGTCTGATCTCGAGACAGCTGACCCCCGATCCCCTACGCCACACTATCTGCAGCAACAACAAGTCCCCGGGCTATTTATGTCACAGAGCCGTGAGTGGCCCAGCGGTGCAACAGCAGGTGGTGTCGATCACCGTGCACCACCCGAACGGTGACAAGGCAGTTCCCGGAGCTCTTCCTGTTTACGGTTTCATTTGCAAACATTGTTGATGAAAAGAAAAATGTACTTTTGGTAGATAATGAAAACTGAAAGATCTGGCCCTGTGCTACAAGAATAAAGTCCGTGTTTTATATTGTCACATGGCCATTATGTACACAGGGCTATTATGTACAGTGTAACTCGATTATTAATTAACTCTTAATGTTAATTAATGTTTAGTTGATCCCTGTGTAAGATGTCTGAAATGTGGTTCCTGCGTCTAACAAGGCTTGTGAGCCAATAGTCGGCATTAAAAAGTGGTAAAAGTAGTGTGGAAAAAACGTTTGAATTAAAATGTTTGATGCTCTACCAATCCCAGGTGCTCAGCAACACCCCACTGACTGAAGTAAGCTAAATATATGTATTGCCACATGTTGCAAAATGAATTCATTTTTCTGCCACTAATCAATCACAAACTAATCACATTACTGAGTCTGTCTGAATCTCACTCCACTCCATCATGAACTTTGCAGTCTGTGCAACCGGTTAATGAGCCCCTATTTTACCCCGCAGGTGTGAGTGTGATGAGCCATTCCAAGCCACTTCAAAATGATCATGTGACTAGCCCCTAGTGACATCACAAGTGGGCGTATCCACCCAGATGTATAATGGATAGATACGCCTATCAGTGGTTACAGTCCACTGGGTCGGCTGGTAGGCTGATCTAGTCATCATACCAGATGGACACTCCCACTTAAAGTGTCACCCGAGGGTAGAGGGGTAGTCACATGATCATTTCGAAAGGCTAATCACACTCACACCTGGTGGTAAAGTAGGGGCTCTTAAACAAAGAATCACAACACACAGTGAGTGCTGACATGACAGCAGGTAAATTTGCCTGCAAAACATTGCAAACTGCAATAAACGGGTGTCTACACAACATACTGCTGTGTGTTCCTGTGTGTTGAAGGAACGCAGCAATGCCCCTTAGGTGGCCTGTGGCAGCAGCAACTGTCAGAGTATGCCTTTCTGAGAGTTGTACTTTGTGAGTCCTTACCATATTGGGATGTTCCAATTCTTTCAAACTCAATGCCACCGATAGATTTTCTTCTTTCCCTGTTGTTGCCTCCTTTCTTTTTAATCACCTAGAAAGATATTCAACATGTTAGAACTGCTGAGAGAGAATCACCACCTTATCGTGGTGGGGGGGGGGGGGGGGGGGGGGGGGCCCCGGG
>OMOU01044800.1:0-14181 GCA_900312585.1 Malacocephalus occidentalis
AATGACAAATTGTATTTATTGTATTTATTATTTATTTGATTCATTGTATTCTTTTAAGAATTCATTTTATATTTACTCATCAGGAAACGTTCATTGTAGTTTCTCCCCTTGTGTGACCCATCCTGTGCATGTCCCTTAAACATTGGTCACCCCTCACCTCTGCCTCTTTCCTGAAATGTGTGTGGAAAGACGCATGTGTCCATTTTCACAACACTTCAACACTCCCATTATTTTGTTTACCTCTATAATGAATTCATTTATCCATTCATGTCTTATATTTAAGCAATAGCTCATGACAGGCCTTGGGACAGTATATGGTTACAGCTAATGGCCGTGCTTTGGCCCAATGCGAAGCAGAATGTCTTTGCTGTGATATAACACCCATTTACCACTGCCTGAAGTGAGCAATTGCTTTTATAAAATGGTCACCAAGCATGGCAATATGAAAGTAGGCTAATAGACACATTACAATTTAAATCATTTTTATTAACATAGAGAAATAGCCCTCCTGGCTGCCTGGAAAAAAATGTTTTTCTGAACATAATTTGGCTATTTATTCATATTAATTTGTATCTTGCCATATATTGCTGCCATTTTTATGTAGGAGCTGATGGAGGAACAAAGTAGTTGTATTTCCTGATCTTGGTATTTTGTTATTAATGACAGGTATGTAATTTTGTTTGGTTTATTTAAAAATGATTTAATGAATGTTATGGTTTTTTCCTGAAACGTGTGTGTGGAAAGAGGAGCTGATTGGCAGACAGACACCAGTCACACTAGGATGCAAGCCCACCACGTCTAAGTTTAGCCTCTCACAGGCCAAGCCCATAGGACTATCCAGTCCGGATAAGGTTGGGTTAGTAAATTCCATGGCTTTGGAGTTGGATTATCTCCACCAGCCAATGTCTGCTCGGCATTGGTGAATGATAAGAATCGTGGACAAGCGTTCTCTCTCACCCTGACTAGGGGAAGAAACTGAGGGGAAGAAACGCGTGACGAACCAGGGGGCCAGTGCATCAATTCCCAGTGGTGCATCTTTGTTTACCAGCGAGGAGAACATAGGGCACTGCACGTTTGATTGCGATGCGAAGAAATCTATTGCAGCTTGCCCACATTTCTGCCAGATCTATTCGACTACCTGGGGATGGAGTCTCCACTCTCCATGAAGAAGGTTTCCCCTGGACAATACGTCTGCTCCTGTGTTCAGTACGGCCAGAAAATCTGTCACATGTAAATAGCTCCACGTCAACACCCTGTGGGCTAGCCTGTGAAATTGAAGGGAGCGTGTGACGCCCTGGCGGTTGATGTCAGCCACCATGGTAGTATTGAGGTGATGACGCGGACAGAGTCTCTGGGATGAGACCCAATGCTGAAAATCCTCATCTGCAACAATTCCATGGGAATGACGAAGATGACGAAGAGGCCATCAAACCCAAGAGACAAAGGCACGTTTTCATGGTCACCATACGTCCCTCACAAAAAAAGGCTAGGCACTGGCCGGTAATGGAAAAATGTGAATGAAACGTGAATATGAATGTGGAAGTACGAGTCCTGTAGGTAAATTGATGTAAACCAATCGCATGAACAAATAGACTGAGACAACACTGAATGCATCAGCATCCAAAAGGTGCACTTCCTGAGGTGACTGATATTCATGAATCCTTTTTTTGACCTCCTCGATTTTATTATTAAAATCAGAGGGAGTTTGGGTACTGAGATTGGAGAAATAACAACAACATTCTCACTGAGTGGCCACCTTCGCCTGCGGGCTTTACGCCTCGGGACAGTGCGGGGCAGCAACACGACACTAATGGCAGAACCTCCAGTTGACAGTCACTGCGATGTCCTGAACTAGGAGGCACCTCAGTGAATGGGTTACATGCTACTAACTCACATAGTTAACCCACTGAGTGTTGTAGACTCTGCAACACCAAATATTTTTCTCACTAATAACCTGCATCCCAGCATGCTGTAGGTGAATATGTCACGCCTGACTAATGCATCTATCTATGTTTTCCGACATAATTGAGCCAACTAACCCAGGAGGGTGAAGGTCATATTTCATCAACACGCCAGGGCAGCCCCACATGGAGGACCAGTTATCCACAATACCTAGGCTCTGCTCTAAACTATATTGAGCCAACATTTTTGGGAGGTTAATCTACTATAGTGCTCATCATTACCCCTGACAGATAGAGGGCAATAGAGAATTAATGAATGCCGACACATTTTCTTGCAAAGTCACACAGCCAAACTATGTTGCTTTTTGTGACTTCACATCTCTCTTCCTCATCCTGACATAATTTGTGCTGACATGAATTACAATGTTGTCAAAGCTAGTGTCGGTGTTGGGTGCGTCTAATTTAACTCCGTATGTGTCCTTACCACATGCAAGCAACCAAACGTTGGGAGCCCTGGCCCCTGGTAAGCAAATAACGTTCGTTGGCATGTGTAATCTAACTTTACGTGAAACAGAGTCTCCTATGACGAGCAGTTTTCCCCCGAAAAGAAAAAGACTTGCAAGGAGGGCTGCCTGCCTCCGCAAGTGATGCTGCCGACAGGATACACTGAACAGAGCTAATGCTAACACTAACACTGGCAGGTCTGCTCTCTACTTTTTCTTTACTGTGTTTGCAGAGAAAAGAGCTCCAACGTCATAATAGTTTCAATACAAGTCACAATAAAAACACAGCAGCGATCAGGTTTACAACAATCAGATTATATAAACAGTACCAATACAAACTGAACAAACCAAACCAATGATCTGGATTCATCATCACCGGCGTCACACCAGCAACGTCTGAAACAGAGACTCAGAACGTGCTAGTGGCCGTAGAGTTCGTCCGTCTGTCACATACATCGTGTCACAGGGGAACATAGCGACACACCTGGCGAAAGTGTCAACAGTTACCTGATTGCCTATTCTGTACTATTGCAAGCCACTGTAACGGTTCCTCAGGTTCGCAACTTCGACCACCGTTTCATCCGTAACTACAGCCCCATCGCCTCTCACAGCCCTCATATCCTCCAAGATAACTTTCAGCTGGACTCCGGCAGCTGGGGTGGCTTTCGGCCTCCAGGGTCCTGACCTTGACTGTCAGTTCATCATGGAGGTGGATGCATCCAACGTAGGGGTAGGGGCGGTCCTGTCCCAGAGTGCTGGCCATGGACCAGAAGCTCCACCCTTGTGCTTTTTTCTCTCGGCGACTGCCCCATGCCAAGAGAAACTATAACATTGGCAACTGGGAGCTGTTGGCAGTCAAGTTAGCATTGAAGGAATGGTTGGAGGGGACCAAGCAACTCTTTTTGGTCTAGACTGACTATAAGAACCTCAAGTACATCCATTCGGGCCAAAAGAATTCTCAATAGGACCGGTGGTCCCTCTTTTTCAACTGCTTTGACTTCTGCCTCTCCTACCATCATTGGTCGTGAAACATCAAGTCCAACACCCTGTCATGTCAGTTTGTGGAGAGAGAGGATTCGACCACAGGGTCAGGGAGGACCCATCCTCCCTGCAAGGTCGCCGCCCTCACCTGGGAAATCAAGGCAAGAGTATGGACCATCACCGAGAACCAACCTGACACCAGCACCTACCCTCCTGATTGCCTGTTCATTTCCCATGATCTCAGATCCGCTGTTCTTCTGTGGGCCCACTCCTCCAAGTTGACCTGACCCGGTGGGCCACACTGGAGGGCACCTGCCCCACCTGCAATTAGCACAAGTCTTCTCAGGCCCATGGGTATCCTTTGGCCTCTCCCCATGCCTCATCGCCCCTAGTCCCACATCTCATCACGGGTCTTCCCCATCTGATGGAAACACGGTAATCTTCACTGTAGTTGATCGATTCAGCAAAATGGAACACTTTGTGGCCCTACCCAAACTCCCCTCAGCTAAGGAGAGGGCACATACCATCCTGCTCCACGTTTCCCGGCTCCATGATCTCCTGTCGACATTGTCGCTGATGCGCGGCGTCAGTTTACATCAGTGTTTTGGAGTGTTTTGATCTTCACTCATAAGTTTCCACTTTCGTCATTCA
This sequence comes from Malacocephalus occidentalis, assembly GCA_900312585.1. Lineage (NCBI taxonomy): Eukaryota > Metazoa > Chordata > Actinopteri > Gadiformes > Macrouridae > Malacocephalus > Malacocephalus occidentalis. The sequence continues at coordinate 4,037 of OMOU01044800.1, forward strand.
ATTAACTATTCATCACTTCCACCTGTCGAAGCACGGCAAAGCCTTCTGTTCCCAACTTCGATTCCTGTCCGCCCCTTTCTGTGGCTGTTTGGTGAATCTCTGCATTGACCCCGCTTCTCGGCTTCCTGATCATCCGCTTGTCCCTACTATCTGTCTGCCATTTACTTGCCATCTGGCTCTGGACCTGCTACCACCACCACAAAGTCTTCCGCCTCTCCCCTGCCAGTACCACTGCCCCCATACAAGGGGTCGTGTGCGAGTGTGTGTTCTCCCCCCCTAGCTACACTCACCTGTGTCCCTGCTCCAACATCACCTATGTCCCCACGCCAATGTCATCTGTGTCCCCGCTCCAGTGGACCTCGTACACCCTATATTTGGATGACCCTTTCCCTTGTTGTGTCATAGTACGGTAGAGGGTTACTACCCTCTATCATACCTGAACATCATTTCCAAATGTCTCCTGTGTTGTGCTGCAATTGGGTCCAAAATCCCTCACTACAGTGCTTCTAAAACTCACAAATTATGTTTCCATCATTTGATAGAGGCCAACTCACAGGTAACATTTTTATTGATCTCCTCAATATGCTGTACTCCATTGGTTTAAATTAAAATTCTCTCCTATCGTTTAATGCCTATATTCATAATATCAGTGTGTTGCATTTCAGGGTTCTCAGTCTGACACTGAGAAAAGGGTATAGCATAGTTGTTATTATTTTGATTTACATAGCATTTTGATAATAAAGTTGATTTGTTCAAACATCTTGGACTTCTGATCGACCCTGAACTCTCAGGGTCCGCATTGATGTTATTTTTGTCACAAACCGGTGGGGGAAAAGGACCCAAATGCAGGCAGCATGTGTAACCGACATTGGGACTGGCAGGTAACAGGCAGGCAGGTAATAGGTTTAGCAAGTAACTCACGGACCTGTAGACAAGACGATGAGTAGGATCTGACAAGGAACACATGACTGGGGCAGGCTTAAATCAGGTACTAATGAGATGAGAAACGGCTGAACTCAAAATGGCCGACAGACCAAACAATTAGAGAACCTAAAATACACCGGGAAGTGAACTAAGACAAATGGGTAAGGTGGAGACCGAACGCACATTAATCATACCAACCAGCAAGAAGTTTCAAAAATAAAGATGACGTTTGGGACGGATCCCAGACGTCCAAAAAAGGGGACATGGGGCACTGAGCAGGGAGGGTGGAGAGGGGTCCGGAGGAGGGATTAAGGGGACCCTTGGGCGGATGGCCTGGAAGCAGGGCAGAGGCTGAGCAGGAGACCCCGGGTGGATGCCCTGCGGGATCTGCAGGCTCTGGGGGTAGAGACAATGGAGGTGGTCGTCGCGGGCAGAGCTGGGGTCGTTACCGGGGTAGCCGTGGTCGCAGTCGCAGGAGGCAGAGTAGTCGGGGGCCAGGTCGCTGGGGTCGGAGTCACCTGACTCTCGGGCAGGGGCGGAGTCTCCATGTACGGGTTAGGGACCGTAGCTGGCGGAGGACTAGCAGGTCGATGATTTCCACAACCCCGCCTACATGCAGGCTGGTTATGGGCACCCCAGAGACCAGACCCGGGATGGCACTTGTAGCTTGCCGGCTGCTGCTGCTGCTGCTTGTAGTTCTGTGGCTGCTGGGGCTGGTAGCTCGGTGGCTAGAGAGGCTTCTCATTAAAATAAGAAAAACCTCCAACAAAACCACACTGCTCTCCTGGGTCCATCTTTAGGGTCAGATCCTTCTGTCACAAAACGGTGGGGGAAAAGCACCGAAATGCAGGCAGCACGTGTAACCGAAAAAATATGTAAGAAATGCTGGGATAGGCAGGTAACAGGCAGGCAGGTAACAGGGTAAAGAGTAGGATCTGACGCTGGCACACGGCAAGGCAGACATTTATTTTTAAGCATGCTTAGAAATGTTGTGCGTATTCAGACGTATGGTTTATATGCTAAGCATACGCTAAGCATATGCTAGGCATACGCTGAATACGTGAGAGTTACGCTAGAGGTACGTTACTCATAGGTCGAGTACGCGGACATATGCTGGCATGAATTTCTGCCTCGCCGTATGCCAGCGTATGCCACCGTATGCCACCTTGCTTGAAACGTATATAACCTATGCCTAACGTACCCCTAGCGTATGTCAGCGTATACCAGCGTATACCAGTGTCTGAGTGGTATTTTTCATACGCTGGCATACGCTAGTACGCTACACAATAGTGTGACAGGGCCATTATATGGGCACTTTGTCACATGATAGCGGTACGCTGGACATGCTCTGTTCATACGCAACTCATACGTTTCTCTCATATGCAATAGTGTGACAGGGCCATAAGACAAATGGGGAAGGTGGAGACTGAACACAACAAGACAGGGGATAAATCATAGCAACCAGCAGGGAGTTTCAAAAATAAAGTTAATTCAGGGCAGAGGCCAATCGTGACAATTCTTTCATTGTATTGCTCAATTAATTGTTTTACATTACATTTATAAGTCAGAAAAAGATACATTTCTCAGATGATACTAAATATTAACGATGCTGACATTGTTGATCAGAACACCTCATCACTCATCTTAGGCTACTTATAACTCTCGATGTAAATTTGTTTTGAGGTGTCCATATCGCACTAATCATTGTTTCATGTATGAATCGCTTAATTGGTTGCAGCCTAAAGCAAACTGTTTATGCTTTTCATGTGTATGTACTTACAATCCACAAGACACATTGTTTTAGTTGTTCTGTATGCTGATATATTGTTTTATTATTTGGGTCATTGTATCCAATATTTCCAATAGCTGAGGGCTGAGAGTGTGAGCTGTCTGTATCTGTGTATCTGTGTTTGTTTATATAGTGTCAGGTCCCATTCTATTACCATGGTACCATGGTATGTGTAATAAGCAAGTTTTGAATGTATAGGTAATCATAGGGACATTATCGTTTCATATTTAGTTAATTCTGTCAATTACATTCAGTGCAATGTTCAGATGTAGTCTATGCCAGTTTTTATATTATATTCCAAAATTGTAGTGGATTTATGCTAGATGCAACAAAACTGCAACACTGTTTCTAAATGAGTCCTGTGCATGTGGGCTTAAAATAAGAGTGGATTAGCCATGATGTTTCAATCAGAAAGAGTGGAATAACAGAAATCTGGATATGTTTGATGAACTTTCAAGGAAATTGGATTACATGCGTCACCACGTGGTAGGGGGGTGAATGCTACAAGCCTTATAAATCCTTTGCTACTACTTTTGCACTTCTGGTTTGATGCTAACTGCATTTTGTTGTGCTCTGTGCATGCATACTCTGTACAATGACAATAAAGTTGAATCTAATCTAATCTAATCGGGTTTGGGTCCGGCATTTCTCTGTTCTCCATGGGTCCGTGTCCCAGCTTTCAAATAATAAACGGATTCAGGTTGGTTCAAGGCCCTACATTTCCAAGGGTCTCATTTATAATCGTAGCGTATGCTCAAAATGGGTCCTGAAAGTGGGAAACATATTTGATATCTAACAATAGGGTTCTGCTGCACATTAGATCAAAAATCAATACATGGATCAAACAGGTTTACAATATCATTCGGTAATAACAATAAAATACAAAAAAATAAAGAGTAAGCATACCATCATAAACACACTTCTACCTAACTATGCCCAGATATCTATACCTTGTTGGAGATCACGTGGTTAGCGATCAGAAGGTGGCACAGTCTTTCTCAATGAACTCCATCCAATTTCATGACGTTGCGCACGGACGGTCCTCTGGTTCGCCTTAGCTGGGGATCGCGTAGGTACCGATCGTGAGATGGCTGTTTCTTTCCCAAATAACTGCTCTGAGTTCGGTGGGGTAGCCTGGTCAGCATTGTGGAAGGCGGTACATTCTGTCGCTCGTACTGGGGTATGGAGCTCGGTGGTACCATCTGTGTGGCGTTCAAAGTGGGCAGAGCGGTTCGTCGATGTCGGATTTCAAAGGGAGGTCGGCTGCCCTTTATCCTAAGACAATAACTGCGTGGTTTGGTTATTGACCGATGCTTACGGTTATCATCGACTGAGGTAAAGGGGGTTTCACACTACCATGTGGCTGGTAGGGTCAAACGAAACGAGGTACTTGGTCCTCAAACATAGCTTCTTGAGTCTAATAACCGGGTAATTACCGCTACACAACGTGCAGGACCAAGGGACCGGAGGGAGTCTTGACCAGCTGGCGGTGTCTGGCGAAGAGGTACCCCAATTGTTACCAATAAATATTGAGTAGAAGCAGAATCCTTTACAACTGTATTAAGATATATACACACACACACACACACACACACCACATGCCCCTATATTTCAATGCTTATGGTAAAATCATCAATTGATCATTCTGTCGGCCACCTTGGTGAAGTTGTCAGACTACTAAAAACCAGTGCTGCTCCATGGACCACTGTCTGTGCTGAAGAGCAAGCATGGCCAGCAAAACAGTTTGTTTTTTTCAGCTGTTGCTGTGAGCCAACAGTAGCGGGCTTGGTTAGCTTCAGTAAAGTGCCTCATAAATCCTTTGCCTGCCTGTGTGAGCCTTTCAAGCTTAGGCCTTGGCCTCTCCCTTTCACATATTTCCTTTTTTGCCTTTAAAAAGGAATCCAAGTCAAATCTGTGACAGAATTGATGTCTCCATTACAAACTGCTATCCTCTGTTGCAGCAAGTTGCAACAAGGCTACATAGCTAACGTGTGTGAAAGAAATATCTCCACTTGATTGGTTGATATTAGATGACATCACCTGGGGCCAGCTAGAAGGGCCTGTGGCTGTAAACATTCCCACACATTTAATTCAGATTGCTGTCACTCTATATGTGCATCTAATACGGTTACTATTAGCAGAGCCCACAACACAGGACTCAGCAGGCCCTGACGGGTGAAGCTACAGTCCCAAGAATGACAGGCTGCAGTTCCAGATCCAGATAGTGTTGAATTTCCATCAACACTAATATGGTTATGAGATAAATAGGTAAATAAATAAGTAAATATTTTTTATAACATATTGTTATTGTTGTATTATATTTTATTAACAAAAAATGTGTATCTCTTAAAAATGGTAGGGTCTGCAGAGAAGGCCCTGAAGGCCCCCACAGACCTCCACTGCTCAAAACTAAACCCATTTTGTGCATTTAAGTGCTATAAAATATCTGGTGTTCAGCATTTCCTGAAATACTATTAATAATAATAATAATAATAATTTATAATTACCGGACGGACAACCCCCCGTCTTTATTGTCGCAGCTAACACCATGCCTGTACAATGCATTGATAATTACATTTCTAATTACATACAATGTAAAACTAATACATAAAAACCGGTTTACATACAACCTAAAACTAAAACATAAATCTAAATAATAATTATGTATAAACCCATTCCTTTAAGTTGTGCAACTTAACTTTCAGAACATAAATTATAGCTCAGCATAATGTAAGCCTTTCTTCCTGGAAGACTATGGCATTTTTAGGATGTAAAACGAGTGGACAGAAAGGTTGGAACAAACAATCACTTTTACATGGAAAAGCTTTGTTAACCGCGACAATAAAGACGGGGTTTGTCCGTCCGTTAATTCTATTCTAATTCTTTGGAACAATGGAAAGACTAACCATGACTGGAGAGTTTTACTTTGTTTCTGCTGAGTTTGAACAAAGTGTGTCTTACAATGAGGCTGCCGCACACAGACACCTGCGCAACTATGTCAGCAATTCTTACATATCGCCTAAACTTTCATTAACGTACTTTCTTTATTAGCCTTCACTGACGTATCAAATGATCATATTGATTTAGGTTACATTGTAACGTTAATGTTGTGTCGGGTCCACTCCATGGACTAGATGCTGAAACATTGAAACCTGCTGACGTGGTGCGGGGAGCGATAACTTCTTATTCTACATCCATGAGTGATAAAAGCAGCGGGATATGCAAGTGGGGAATTAGACCTTGTCCACACATACAGTATATATGCTCCCTTCTCATCAGGGGCCAGGCATTTTGGGCCCGACCATGACCGATCATACAGTTTATCTGCTCATAGCAGATTCAGAATGGATGCAAATGTTTTGCAAAAGGTTGCTGTGGTCTGGAAGCATACACTCAAGCCACTGGTAATGCTCTCCATCGCAATACAAAATATGTTTCTGAATGCATTGTCTGCACTCTCCTCAGTTGCATCTTCTTATGGCATCTCGTCATGCATGAGTTTCCTTTTCCTCTTTCGACTCCCCTCACTCGAACATTGAGCAGGGATCTCCATCTCTTATGCTATTAGGGAGGCCTCGGTGAGCAGAGAGTTCCATTCGTTACGAATAGTGTGTATTTCATCTTGTGTGTGTCTTGATGTTTGCAGCCTCAATATCCAGATAAATATTTCCTTCCTGAAGAATCAGAATCCCGTTCTCCTGTAAGACCTTTACCGACCCAGTGAGAAGGACGACTGCATCAAACGTTTTGAAATAATTCTTCAGACCATGTGCTTCAGACTTGGCTTCACTTGTCAGATTGCATGTGACAAAGATGCATCCTAGTGAGACAATGATGGAGGGTAAGTCATTTGCCACAACTTGTACAGCAGCAATGCAGGGACTCCATCAAGTGTCTGAGAGATGATGAAGAGCAGTCTGGAATATCACTGAAAAAAGTGTAGAGACAATTAAAAGAGACGACTGAGCTGCATGTACACCCACCAGATTGAGCGCATGGGAAGCACAGGGGGAGAATGTAACAAGTAGATTGACTTTTAAAATCTCAGCTCGCACTCTTTTCACCTTTCCTGACATATTGGCTCCATTATCAGTCCTGTAATTGTATGTCACTTCTTTCAATGCTGCTTGAATCATTTTGGAAATGTCCCTTCCTGTCTTTATTTCAGTCTTTTAATTGAATTAACCTCTTGGTTATCTCCCAAACACCACTGTCTTTGTCACCAGTAACGTGTTCTGTTCTGTGTGAGATATGTCTGGTGTTGAGTCACATATCACAGAGTAAGAGATTGAATCTTCTCTTTCTGCCAATGCTCAGCACTCTTTTGCCACAGAGCTCAATGAACTCTTTCTGAGTCTCAGCACTGAGATAATGGGTTAACCGTGACCCTTTCTTCTTTTGCCTTACTGTATCCAAGTGCTGGTGTAAAACAATGTGTGCCAAGTGCCAAGAAAATTATGGACATCATCTCAATCAAAAACCTTGCATCTGTCTGCATATGTTTTGATTTAGATGATGAAGGTGACCATCAACTTCCGTTGCTGTCAGTAATGAGTGTTGAAGGCTTTTCCATTTCACATAGCACTGCTTATGGGGCATGTGTCTCATGTTCTGGCAATTTTCTGTACATTCATTGCCATTTGCTGTGAACTCCATCCATGTTCAGTGCACTTTTGGATGGCTGTGTCTGCTCATGAGAGAACAGAAGGCATGGGATGCAGTACAGAGCCTCTGTACTCTCACTATGAATAAATAAGCAAAGCTATTTTTAGCTTTGCTGACTTTGGCTGACTTGCATATTGAAGATAACTTGGAAATGGCTTGTCTTCCATAACTTTTGGTGCCATTTTGGTTAGGTCTGTTTCTTCCAGCACCTGCATTAGCCAGTCTGGGAACAAGTGTGTCTCTCTTTTGATTCCTAAGCTTCCCTGGTCATAGTTCTGGGTCCTCTGGCAAATACTAACTTTTTTCCCCTGTCCTCTTCTGTCCGCTCCTCATCATTCTCATTACCCTCAGAGCAACTTTCATTGTCCTTGCTCTCTTCACTTCCATCATCCTCTTCTGTCTCAGCTTCTGTCTCCACATAAGCTACAAGGACAAACACCTCTGCAAGTATCATGCATAAAGGATTGATATTTGCCTCTTAACTTGCTTATAACCAAACATACAATTAAACAGGCTACTTGATGTAAGTGTTGCTATTGCGCTTTTCAGTTGAAACTGCTGCAAATGATCACTTGGAATAACTTGTATTTGCCCCTAAGAGCTCACCTTGCCTCACATCCTCAGTACCATCATCAGGAGATGTGGGACCCGTTGTTGCTCCACTCTCTGTGGCTGTTTCTGAAACTGTGGGCCACGGGGTTCATGATGTTGAGCGTTGCTCCATAATATCGATAATGTTCCATTACAGTGTTGCTCTGATGCTGACTCATTTATGTGATGCAGAAATATATGCTCCAAGCTATCCTGGTTGCCCTGCCTCCAAACTAAGCAACAAACCAATATTAGTTAAACAATTCAGTGTTAGCCAGTTGGCAAGTATTGTGATTACTAACCACCCTTGATTATGAGAGAGCCCCCCAACACAAAATGATCCAATACTGTTTTTATGAATAAAATAATAAAATCTGACCAGAATGCACCAATAACAGTAACATAGGAGAAAATATGTAAGCTGATATCATCTTTTAAATTGATACGTCTATATGGTCTATATATCCTTTTGCCTCGCAATGTTGGTATAAATGGGAAATCCCTGTTTTTTGTGTGCTCAGCATGCATTTCTTTCACAATATTTGTACATAGTATTCATTGTAGAAAAGGGGCATGGGCGACGGTTACCCCTCCTTTTTCTCTCACTCATGCATACAAGCCCGGAACACCGGCTACTTAAGCCAGTATGGGCAGTGAACTAACTGTCCAATCAGCAAGTGACCTCGTCAACATCAACGCAATCCTGGCAGCTACTCTATGTGTGTTTTTATTCCTCCGGGGAGGCTCGACTGTTAGAATTTGTATTCACATAAGTTGTAGTATTATAATGAATGTGAAAAGCATATACAAATTAAGCAATCATGTTCAGATCACTCATTCACTCGTTCACTTGTTCATTCATTCACTCACTCAATAACTCATTCACTCACTCACTACTTCACTCATCCATGTTGTCATAGCTCCAACAAAGTCAAATACACCAGCATCCTCGTTCAGATCTTGCCGGACACCTTAGAACTACGTTTTGGCACTAATAATCGCACATGAATAGGGTTAGGGTTCCCTCTCCAAAAATGTCATTTGACTGAAAGCTTTGTAATCTGAAATTAGCATGCTAACCAGTAAACTATCATAGCATAAACACCTGCTATAGTGACTCCACTTTCAGAATCCACCGACTGTTGACAACAGTAAACATCCCTAGACTCTAAGCCACACCCACTGATGTCTTGACCCTTTTTCATCATTTTGTTTGAGAGATCTTTTTGTATTCTTCTTTTAAACAATGAAAAGCAAAAAACTCAAAATCATGTCAACGGTGTGCATTATTACACTATGAGTCGGACTAATGTAAACAGTTATTATAACAGATTCATGTTATCAGTTATTATGTTACATTGTAATTTGTAAAATGATATATAATATGCAGAATTTCCCAATATGCATCACACTGGTGAAAAACAATCTCATATAATTTCACGAAAATGTCTAAAAATGGAGTGAACCATCAGCGTCATTTGGCCTGGGCACCCAAGGTCACCGTATCTTTCATGAATAGTGAAAATAATATAATATCATTTTTTATTGAACAACAAGTTTGGATCATCTGTGTGTCATTCAAGTAGTAGAATGCAATTCACACAACATGGCATGCTCGTATACTGTGTGAGAGGAGAGGCCACCGCTTGCATGGCTCGTTTTCAACAAGTTTCCATGTACCTACATTATAATGTCTGTGTCTGAATCTCATCGGCACCAGATCCAGACACAGAAAGAAAAGAGTTACCCGGTCAACCAAACAGTGGTGTGGGAAGGATGTTTTCTAGAGTGAATGAAAATGATGCGTCTTTTACTGTAAGCATTGCAATATATGGAGCATTTGGTGTGTGTCTGTGTTTGCGTGTGTGTGTGTCAATACATCAGTTATAATACAGCAGTTATCATATTTATTTATTTATTTATTTATAACAACTAATATTTTAAACATTACATCATCATTTCATAATCCCCCTGGACTGGGGTGGCCTGACTGGGACTATATTTTCCAGCCTGAATGATGTTCCCAGTCTGGCCCTGATACAAAATGTACAATAGTAATCTGTTGTGAAACACTATTTTCCTACATGGTTACTGAAAATCAAAAATCAAATCAAAAACATCTATTTTTTTTCTGTAATTAATTAATCGAAATGAACATGACAGCCCTACTTGAAAC
>OMOU01044801.1:0-13423 GCA_900312585.1 Malacocephalus occidentalis
CTGGAGCCGGCGCCGCCCACGGCCGCCGCCACCACCGACAGGGAGTCCGGTCGCTGGGCGTTCGCTGAAAAAGGGGACCCAAGGAGAGAGCGATTGGTTTTCGCTGAGGACGTGGACAGGGCTACGGGAGGGGAGCCGGGTTTTCAGGCACCAGCCGATTCTATTTGTTGGGGGTGAAGGGGGCTAGTGGTATTGGGGGATCAAGTGTACAACAATGTTATTATTTAAATTGTGGTGAAAACTGAGACAAATTGGTAGTGAATGTAAAACGGGGACATTTTTGCGTACATATGAGGATGAAATCCTGCATGGAAACTGTGTTCACCATATTAGCGTTTGCTTAGCACGCCATTTAGTTTTTAAACCGAGCTGCTGCTGCCTTTTGGTATTTGTATGAGGTTATCAACTAGTGATCACTCTACAGAGCCACATGGACCGACATGGACAGCTAGGCCAGTGAGCACTCGAAATAAGTGATTATCAACAGAAAAATGTTAACACCATTCAAAAAAACGGAGCCAAAATGTGTTATTTATGTTTATATAAGGGCAAGTCTCCTCCCAAATGCTGTGTGTAGTTACCTTTTAACATTTGACCTTTATCTGTAAAATAAATATAGGCAAACCATATTTATTTTACAGATAAGGAGGTGGATATAAAAACAAAACAAACAAAGCATCTTTTTCCATAGCCCCCGGAACCAATAGCATGTGGACACGTAAGTGTGTGTAAAGAATATGTATCTTTTACAATGGTGTGTGATGCTAAGCTAACAAACGCATATTTCAAAGTCCATCTGGAGGTTGCAGCAAGAATTACTGCCGAGGATCGAGAGGGTGGAGAGACAGATACACAATGTTCTCGGCCTGACCCCGTGACGTCAGGAAGAGGAAGGAAACCTCTGCTCGCATTCTGCTAGATTCCGCTAACACTGTGCCTGTGGAACAAGTTATCAGAGGGGTCTGGTAACGTTCAACCGATTGGCTTCTACAAACCATTTCAAGAGGAAATCTTGTGGTCAGCATTAAACCTGTGTGTGTTTGTGATACGGTTGGCCTGGTTACCCTGGGGAAATATAATGCCTTGCACTGCTGAACACAGTAACCATTAAGGAAAATGGTATACAAAAAAGAAACAAAAGCATATTTGAACAGAAAACGTATAAACGTGTGTGTGTGTGTGTACCACTGACCTCTTTGTGTGTTGGAGGTGGTGATGACAATGTCCTTGTTATCTCTTATCGGTTCTTCCCTTTCTCTTGTCAATTCCTTCTCTGAGGATTCACTACAGGAAGAACACACACAAACACATACGCACACACACACACACAGGTTAAATCACTCTCCAAGCATCCCTTAGTTTTTCCACAGTCCTTGAAACACCACAACACAGCGTTTACATTCCAGTCAACGTAAACGAATCTAAAGAGGACACTCTCATCACACCGAGCAGATTGTCAAACGGAAGACAGCGCCGACAGAGATGGAATCACAGATACAGAGAAGTAATCCGCTTCCTTCTACTGCCCCCACATGTGTTCCATTCAACTCTCCCACACAGGGACCGAAGTCCTGTGACATTTGAAAACAAAGGTTCAACATAATGTCTGCCGTGGTTTGTGTATTGTGCATTGTGTATGACGTGAGCGTTTCATACTTGGCTGTGTCCGTTGTGATGTCCTCCAGCGAGGCGGCAGAGTCCCCCGCCTTACTGGAGGACTGCAAGAAGCCTGCCGGTCCAGCCGGGTCTATCCCCGTGGCTGCAGAGTCATCGGTGGGCTCGCACGGGGTCACTGTGTTAGAGGGGCGGGGCATAACAGCTGTTAAATGATAACTTGGTGGGATAGAGTGTCCAACGCCTGCAGATGTTGCAAACGCTCTCTGTGTGTTGGGAGCGGGGACGTTCACAGCAGCTCAGCGCAGATGCTCAATTTGACCCAGACTGAACCGAGTTGATGAGGGGGCTGGAGGTAAGATGGAGGGTGAGGCGTCGTCTGACAGACAACATTTGCGGGGAGGTCTGAGTGGGGGCAACACGGAGAAAGGTCTATATTGGGCATTTTCATTCCTGGCCCACATTGAAATGATACCTAGCTGAATGAAAATCAGTCATGTTCCCCACAAGGCCCAGCACAACTTCACAGACACATTCACTCACCAAATAGAGAGAGAAATAGGACGATGAATCACATGTGTCAGCAAGAGTACAATGAATAATGAGGAATATCAATGCTGCTCTATTCTGATCTTTATGTACCATAGTGATATATTGCTGTTGCCTTCTTTGTCGCTTTGGATAAAAGCATCTGCCAAATGCCCTAAATGTAAATGTAAATATACAGTATATATATACAGGATATACATAGTCTACTGTATATATAAAACAGTTTGTGCACAGGCTTGTAAGAAAAAGATGCCTTGCCAAATGTAGTCAGCATAGCACCACTGGTTTTGAATTCAGACATCTGCTCTTGGAGCTCCGTTGCCAAACCAGAAACAAATGCATGGTCATGTGATTGCCAAATCACTTCCAACACTCACAAAGCTGACAACAAGGTGCTGCTGGCTGCAGGTCATGGGGTTAGCACCCAGGGGTGAATAGGGCACCCTACTTCTCCTTTGGGGGTTTAGTGTACACACAGGGAGTAATTAAGATTCGCTTGGGGTTGAGATCCAGCCTATATAGTGCTATGGAGGGGGAAAGCCATTTGACAAACTCTTCTTCTTGCCCTGCTATTTCCCCAATGGCATTGGCTAATAGCTATATCACTACATCAAAAAACATACACATGCATAATAATATCCACCTCTTTCTGGTTAAATATGTCAATATCATTGCCCAACGGAGCAACATGTTAGAACGGGAACAGGACATAGAGTCCTTCCAATTGCGCAAAAGAAGCATGTAGGCACTGTGCACTCTTAATCAGAGAGCTGCTAAAACGATCATCACAAAAGCACGAGCTAACACCACGCTACTACAGCTGCCCTCACGTTTGTGAGGACATAGGCCCACATGGCTCCGCTCACAGGCATAAAGACACAGGCCTGTGTTACTGTGAGATTGTTGATCTGAAAGGCTAAGAGGCTGAAAACACAAACCAGGACGTGCCCTAGTCCGCCTATTGTGGAGATAGGCTATCACGGCTCAGCAACTTTCCAAAATATGGATATGGTGGATGGGGGAGGGAGGAAGGGAGGCCATAGAGGAAATAAGACAAACTGTCATTTCTAAGACACTCAAAGCATTGCCACCAGTCAAGGATCATATTCCTTTATAATTATAATTATCGGACGGACCCCCGTCTTTATTTGTCGCGGTTCACACCATGCATGCACACACGTGCACGGCGGCCCTCCCAACCCACCCCACACACACACACGCTTTATAGGTGTCGCCGTGAAATTGGTCCTCCGCTTTTAACCTATCCTGGCTCATCTTCCTCTGCGGTCAGGCCAGGAGCGGTGGGCAGCTAGTGCAGCGCCCGGGGACCACCTCATTCCAACTGCCGACGGTCTTTGTTGATGATTGCAAAAGTTGGCTATTTCATAAATTAAGTAGCTACCGCACCACTAAGCAGGTGAGTGTACCGTATAAAGTGGTCACTGTGTGTGTACATTTCAAGGCATTAAAACACAGTAAAGTACAACAAGCCAAGTTCTTTGAGAAGAAAGTTTGAGTCTGGTGGTTGGGCCATTTCCACCCAGACATGTAAACTTCATAAGACTTCAGGGACTCCTCATAGGTGATCTAGTCGCACATTGCGACACACAAGGCCTTGGCCGGTCCAATAGCAAGGCGGGCTGAGAAGGTCGGCCAAGGAACTTCGATTTTCAGGTGAGGGGTGGGTACTACCGAGCATCAGAGACGTCACCGCTGCCTCACGTGGACTAGAAATGCCTCAAGTTGGTTTCACCACAAGAGATGAGATAGCATGGGGGTTTCAGAAGTTGCTTTGGGGCAAAAGGTTGGGGGAGGGGGGGATTACTATTTTTGATTTCCAAAACACACATGACGTATCTTGCTCCAGCTCTCTTGGTTGTGTTCTACTGAGCACTCTCTCTATTCTGGTCGAATTTGATCCTGAGATCCTGGTTCTGATATATGTTTACGTTGTGTCAAGGCCCCCTTTTCATCCAAGTGTTGTGCAGATCAATACAAGGCACCCATCATGCTATTTAAAACACACCACTGTAGCATATGGTCTCAACATACCAGATATAGTTACTGTACGAAATGGGCTATGTTGTGTTTATTCATAACATAGGCTACGACCGATGCAGGCACAGTAGCGATATCGTCAATCTGTAGAGAAGCAACCATCACATATTTTCCACTGTCTATCAAGAGAGCACAGACTATACCAACCAGCATTCTTTGTTTTGAAACCATTAGAGCATTGCAATAACGAAGGAGTAGAGGTCTAATATCTGATCCGTTAGTTTCCATTAGTGGATTTCAGTGAATTCAAATTTCTTCTGGTGGATTAAAAATAATATAACTCCAAGTGAATTCCCATCAATATGTAAAATTAGGCCAGTGCCTGTTACATATGAAACGCTTGCATTGTTCCATTTGACAAGGACTATATGGCGCTAGGAGTATTTTAATGCCCATCATCAAGTCTCTGAAAATGACAAGGAACCGGAAAACTGCTTTTCCTGCCTTCCGTCCTGCTTATGGTCTCCTATGGTGCAGTCCAGTGGTAGGCTGGTAGCCTAGCACCTCTGCATCACGTGAATGGGCTGATGGAGTGTAGGCCTATGTGCAAAGATGCAGCAGTCAATGTCCAGGGACTAAGCCCATCCATCTACCGAATATGAGAGGACGGAGCTCAGTTGTAATATTGGTACTATTATTATTATCATTATTATTATTATTATTGTGTGCTTTAAAACCAGGGATAAGGAAGGGGCTCTCGCTGCCTCCCCCCACCGATCCATCCCATCGCCAAATCAGGCATCTGTTATGGATTAGGAAGTGAGGAGGGCTTTCGTCCTTTTCCACCATCCCAGTATCACCACACCCCAAAATGTAGCCCAAAACTGCGGTAATCCCTCCAATAGTTTCATTTGCCGGCGTGTGTGTGTGTGCGTGTATCGTCATTCATCGACCAAACAACCTACCAAAACCAATTTATGTGCATTCAAATTGGGAAGAATTGGGTTATACGAAAGTGTCCTTTCAGAGCCGGTTTAAAGCCAGTCACATCGCGTAGGGATGCGTTTCAAGTCTCTGCTACTACTCATAGCGCTGATAAAACGGTATTTCCCCCCGCTTCTGTTAGAGATTAAAATTCAACACACATTCATAACCTTCACTTTTACCGTTGGACATGTCAGTGTACAGCTGTAGCGGCTCCACCCTACCAGAAACCGGCTGCCACACATCCTCATGATGTGGCACTGAATCAAATTGTAATAATATTACACACATTATACTGTACTGTTACAATATATTCCATTCGATTTAGAAAATAATGTATCAGACGTGAAATTGATATAAGACAATCGAGACGGATTCTCTCCTGAGCCACCGGTGTTTCAATTGAATAAGCAATATGTGCACGCATTTATGTATACAGCTATAATCATGTACTTACATCCCATTGTTGGCTTTGTAAAGTCTTGAGTTTGTTGAAGGTTTTCTGTGATACCGTATTTCTGCACGATGGTACTATGTACTATGTACTATGGACTGGGCGGACGGTTGCAGGGAAATGCGCTATCCCGCACCACTACGGCTACAACTGTGTAATATTATTCATTCTCAAGTCCCTGACTGGTCCGTCTGGCCCCTCCTCTCAAACCCCACCCAGGCACACACACGCGCACTCGCGCGCGCACAACGCGATCCGATTGGTTCAATGTGCTCACGCCACAGGTCCGTCATCCATCTAAGGGCATACAAGCCAAAAAATATATATACATATATACAGGGAGGAGCCCGGCGCACACGCTGCTCTCCCGCAAAGGTACACGTGTGTCAAACACAAGGCCGGCTTATTCGTATTCGAACTCGCAGAGTATAATTTGCTTGACAATTGTAATGTTGTTGTAAACAAGTTAGCTACGATCTTTTGTTGCAGAGAAAGTTCCTGTTCCTTGGCAACTAATCCGAGTTTGAGTGTCTGTATTTATGTTTAGAACGTGGGCTATTTGCGTAGAAATCAGGCCGGATTGGCCATCCGGAGCACCGGGATAACGGTGGCCTGGCCGTCTATATGACCCGCAGGTCGCAGATGAGAGAAAATGCCCGGAGTCAGGGCGCTGAACTATACATGTTTAATGCAGTTGTGAAGTATTCTGCTTTTACTCAACATTTATTTGTAACAATTACTAATTGAACATTTGAACATTACATGTAATCAGAATCGCCCTGGGACTGGTGGCCTGACTGGGACTATATTTCCCGGCCTGAATGATGTTCCCCGTCCAGCCAATAGTTGGACACTTATTTTTCCTAGACTTCTGCTTTCAGAGTTAGTTATGAATTAAGTTATTACTAAAACCAATAATATTCAAATGCAAATGCAATAATGTAATATGATAAAGTGTACATATATTTATATAGTCTTATCTGCCTTTTGAGGGCAACCATAATGCTGATGTGGCCCGGGATGAAAATGAGTTTACCACCCCTACGTGCTGTTGTCAAGGGTTCTCAAAGGGGTTCTCAAAGTGGGCGGTACCGCCCTCCAGTGGGCGGTCGCGGGATGGAGGAGGGTGTTAGAATTTGTACATTTTACAATTCTGAATGTCATACAATTCTGCCATGGTGGGAATATTCCCGGTTTTTTGTTAAATGTTTTGTGCTAAAAGGGTGAAGCGGCTCTAGCCTTTACTGCCTCACCCTGTTTCAAGAAGCTGGATTTCCAGGTAAACCTGATATGTCAGAATTCATGGAATGGCAAAACCTTCCGTTTCAGACGCAACATTATTTTCAAAGTCGCAAGAGCCTCGTACTGCCCAGACTACATGTTTTGTAATGGGGTGTCTTGTAGTCGTTGAAATCATTATGAGTTTCACACTACATGACTGGGGGCAACACATTTCAAGATCTTGTGCAACATCAGACACCCTCTCTCAGCTAGTGCCCTAGCAGCCCTCTCCCATGGATCCACTCTCTTGATTTTATGCAGCCTCTGTGTTGTTATAGATGGCCTTCCTCCTCCTGCCCCACAGAGGGACTGTCCTATGAAGCCTCCGCACCCTACATCCACAGGCAAGCACCGCTCCAGTCTGGACTGCTACCCCTAACCCAGGGACTTTAGGGTTGCTTGACTCTCAGAACTGCAGCACCTCTCAATGGAAGTCCTCCTCAATGGATTTCAGGGAAAGCCTCAGTTTAGAGGTGTTTTGATAGAGACACCTTGATGGTGGAGATCAGGAACTCATTGAGGAGCTGTGGCTACAGGACCCATGGCAGAATCCCATGCTGGTGAATTCATGCCTTGAAAGCCTGTCCTGTCAACATATTTTAGCCAACCCTGCAGCTTCTTGCAAGTGTTCTTATTGGATGCTGTATCCCTGAGGCTGTTGTCAAAGACATTCGTCAGGCTTTTCACAGGCCTCTCTGTCGGGATGAGATGGTTTGGTGTTTTTGAGATAGTGACCCAGAATTTATCCACTATTCTGCCTTTCTTCAAAGCAAAGAACCTGGCTTGAACAACATCCTGACCCATCCCATCAGCCTCTCCAGCCCCATGATCCATCTACCTCTAGGCGCTGACTCAGTGGTCTCTAAATCGTCCATGAAGGCACTGATTGGTGGTTGGTGGATCCCAGACTTGCACTCTGGTTCAGCAGATTTCACCTGGATGCCAGCAGCTTCTCAGTGTTCCTGGTGGCATCTATATTAGCCTATTTTTGATGTGCTGTTGGACAGCTCACAGTAGATAACCAACGGAGTTTAAACCAATATTCAGATAAATATATAAATAATGTTGTTTTGTAATGTGAACTGATGCATGCAAATTAAAACATTACAATGACAATTGTAATGTTGTTGAAAACAGGTTGGCTATGATCTTTTGTTGCAGAGAACGCTTCCGTTCCTCGGCAACAAACTATCGACAGCTAGACCAGTACCAAACAACATCCTTCTTCTACAGTACTGTGCAAAATAGCCCACGTTATAAACAAAAATACAGACACTCAAACTCGGATTAGTTGCCAAGAAACAGGATCTTTCTCTGCAACAAAAGATCAACCTGTTTTCAACAACATTACAATTGTCAATGGGATTAGTTACATTTGGGGCTCCAACATCCAACTCATAGATACCTCTCTGTTTACTGGGTTGTCTTGTTCTGTGCTTGTTCATGAATCACTTTGAATGTTTACTTTTATCGCCCACTCCTTCCTTCCATTACACGGTGATGGATGCATAATTACCACATACTACACAGCATCCAATTATGTTGGCCGAACAGGGGTTACTACAGGACACTATTACAAGAAAACAATGAGTAGGCCAAGACTATTTTTAGAAAAATTACATCGGTTCTTTCTTACTTGAGATTGATAGACGCGCAATCAAATGGAAGTCAAATCACAGTCATAACACTTGAACAGACTACGTTTAGCAACCAAGATGATACTCTAATACATTGGTAATTTCAACCTGATGGAAGTCTGAATGCTATCGTCTCATCACATATTGATAGAAATAAGATGGAAATGTTCTCAAATCAGATTCCTACTTGCATCTTTGGCAGTCAAAAAGGAGGTCAAGACACAAAGTTATGACACAAAGTTAACTTGGCTCATGTCTCAGGGGTTTTAACTAGAAAACCCTGTCCAGCTAGTTTGACTTGTCATGAACCTCAACATGGTTCTCATGGTTAATCGCAGGGGAGGGGGGCAGGGCCATGCTAGTGGTTAGCTGTAGCTTGTGGTTAGCTTTGT
This sequence comes from Malacocephalus occidentalis, assembly GCA_900312585.1. Classification (NCBI taxonomy): domain Eukaryota; kingdom Metazoa; phylum Chordata; class Actinopteri; order Gadiformes; family Macrouridae; genus Malacocephalus; species Malacocephalus occidentalis. The sequence continues at coordinate 8,910 of OMOU01044801.1, forward strand.
TTGCAACCGGATGCAGTTCAAGTGTTCAAGCTACTTAACAGTATATATTTAACATGAATAGGAATACAATAATATAATATTATTATGATTATTATTGTCATGATTATTAATTAACAATAAAATAATAGCAATATGCTAATTATATGTAGGCCTATGCTTGTGCATGTAGACCTCATGCAGGCCTTCATTTTGAGTGTGGAAGTTTGAGTGTGGAAGTGCATAGAATTTAAACAATCTGTAGTGACGCGGTATTAACCCTGTTCATTTGTGATGAATCATGCGTGTTCCTGTCTGGCTCAACTGGTAGAGCCAGACAGGAACACTGCTTTGTGTGTTACAAGAAAGGACAAGGAAGGGGCCACACTTTCTTCACACTGCTTTTTGTAATTGCTTATTTTTTATATATAGTTTTTACACTTTTGGGATTTCTATGTAATTTATTTTTCTATTCTTTTTTTCATAGTTTATTGTAAATTGTTCCTCCCAGTACCTACTTTCTGTTTTATGTTCAATATTATGCACCAATTTACAAAAGCACATTCCTTACACGGCAATATGATTCTGATATACAAAGGCAAACCTGCATGCTATACAGTATATGTATAGCGTGCTGTCCTGTTTTGGTATGGGCTGTAATACTACCACAGGCTCTGCCCCCTGGCCCTATTGTTCCTGCTGATGTACTCTCAGGTGATGTCATCGACCAGGGTAACTGCCGGTCAGTGACATCTATTTCTCTCTGCAGAAATGATGGAAAGAAACAGGCCTAGCAATCCAGAAATACCTATAGCCTATTGCATGTATTTATGTTTACATTTAATTTGGTTGCAGCTGTCTGAATGTATAGGCTAACGGGAATTAAGTCAAGAGGACTAGGCTATATATCTTATTTTGTGAAGCAGAGTCTGCAGATTAAGCAATATCACATTCATTGAATGCAATGGACAATGTTTGGAATGGTTTGCAAAGGTGTTTGTCGCTACATGAATGTGGACATAAATAAATATATTATATATTAGATGTTTTGGATCTATTTAAGCTTCAATTTCACATTTAAATGAATTAATGATTCAATTATGTATTTCATATTGTCACATTATTATTACTAATAACAATAATAATAATAATAAATAGCAGCATTTATATGCATGCGTGTGTGTGTGCGCACGTGTGCGTGTGTGTGTACGACACCTGTTATCTTCAAATGCATTTCTATTGTAAATATCTGATAATTTTTTACATATTTTGGCATATTTTTCGTTTTAAGATCTCGTTAATCCCTTCATAATGATAGGTTTACACATTCGACTTTATTGGCATCATTCCATGCATTCAGATGTTCTCGTAAAAATAGGCCTGATGACAAGCACACACGACAACAGTATTGACTACATAGTTAAAAGTTTACATGGCTCACTTAAAAACAAGACATGGGCCTATATCTAATATGGATATATTATGATGATGATTATTATTCCAATTATATATTATTTTGTTTTTATTATGATGATGATTCTGATTCTGATTATTATTTTAGAACATAAACGCCTGAAACGTCTGAAATCAAAATTGCTATCCTGTGGTAAGATCGCCATCTATCGGGCATTACACGTCAATGCAACCAGGGCGGGGTTTGGTTTCCTTGAACCCCTCCCTCTCCCGTACTGCCGGCCACTGACGTGTTGGGCTCAGGGTAGCAACTGTTGCTTCGAGACCCCGGCTCGCCATAGTGACTGTAGCCGTGGAGACAGTTACTTACCAACGGGCGCAACACTCAGCAACAGCAGCAGCAAGTCAGCAAGAGAGAGAGAGGGGAGAGAGAGTGCAGCCAGGGCACAACTTTTCACAAGGCAAAGGTGACTATATATATCTTTACAGATACATTTAGACATGTAAACATCGTCGCGGAGTAGAATTAGATGCAATGACATGTAGTAATGGGTGGTTACCAATTATGTATGTACTGTTTTACCACCGTTGATTTCCACCAAGAACAAACAAGACTTTCTTGTCGCATAAAACCCACCGTTTTTTTCTTCCTGGTTCCTTTATTTTTTTTTTTACCGACACAAGCATTGTTATTATAATTATAATAATAATTATTATTATTAGTAGTAGTATTAGTATTATTATTACAAACAATATAGGGTTGGCATTCGTAGGCTATTGCATACATTTGAAGAAAAAGAAAACTTATTCAAGTAATGATTTGGATGGTTTTATTCGGGGCTTTGAGTGCGGAGTGTCTGTCGGTAGCAGTTTGCTTGGACTATTAAAGAGCGAAGCTGCGCATCCCGACCGATGAGCAGTCAAGCTGTCAAGCTACAGGTTGCTAGCTCATGCTAACTACACTGAATCCGAGTACCGCTCACTGCTAGGGCTACTCTCCAACGTATATTCGTTTGTTTAACACTTTAGTTGCTCCTGTCTCGCGTCAAAAGACCCCCCGACTCCTCCGAGAGTGTGGGCTTTGGGGGGCTTTTTCAGTGTATTTTCTCCCGAGCAGGTGGCTCACTTAGCTGGCTAACGTGTGTGCTAACGACAGTGAACAAGGAGGGCTCGGACTAAGAGCTGGAGCCACCCCCAGGGACTGATCACTGGGCTCACTTTCACTTCGGAAAGCGTTTGGTAAAGCTGCTTATTTAAATCCAGTTGTGCGTTTCCACATGGATGCAAGACAACGCCATGGGGAAAAACAAAACCCCGCATCTGCAAATACTCGGTTGGAAAGGAAACCCATGACTTTAAGACAAGTATTTACCACACGTTTATCATGCGTTATCAAACATGCTGCGCGATGTACAGTAACCCCTTCAGCTGCTCTCCAATATACAACTATGTATTACTGGATCAAATACATGCATTTGCGATACGTTAAAAGACATGTCAGAAGTTGTCTAGCGTTTAAAGGGGATAATAATAAGTGAAGTTATGTTGCAGCTAGGTGGTGCTATGGCGGTGGGTCCGTCTCAGACGCTCATGGTGAGCTGCTGAGTGGAGGTGGATGTGGAGCCCACCATCCATACAGTTCACCCAGATGGAGCAATTATATTACAAGTGAATCCCTATTTGCACTCAAGCTGCGAAGAAATTGTTACTTACTTTCCACAAAGCAAATAATAAATTCATTGAAAATTAATTATCTCGGCTAACACACACACAAACACACACAGACACAGACAGTTATGGAAAGTTGATTTTCATTTTTGTAGATTTCATGTTGAGTTGGAAGCCATTCTGGGAAATGGGTATTAAGGCCACAATGGATTGCAGAGATGGTGGTCAAAAGTTTAGACAATGCTAACTCCGCTTCGTATTAAATCAATCCATATATACAAAAAATTATATAGCTACTTTTTTGTTCTTTAAGTGGGGTGGTTAACAAATAGTGTAACTAATGGGAACACACTGCCGGTAATGGTGGACATGTATCCTGCGTTGTTGCCCCTGTGCCAATCGATGCCACGGTGGCCAGTATTCCCCTGGCTCTCAAGGTTTGGATTCAGGCCGGCACTCCTCTCCTTGTCTTCCTTGTGAAAAACAACCTCCTGGGTGCCTGTGTTTAGAAATGTCCACAAGCACCCGTATGCCATTTTAAGTGTTAAATGGACTCGTGTGTACAGAGGCTCTCAAATGGACAGCTGCGATGGGGCTTTTGGGCAGAGGCTGACCTGATGCAGCTTTCAGTCGCGTGTGTACGTATGTGCGTGCGTGTGCGCGCACTCGTGTGCGTGTGTGTGTGCTGAATGTAGCTCTTCTTGATGAGGCCCATCGTTGCCCTGAGGAGAGATTTTCCATCCAATGTACGGCCACCGCAAATATAGAAGGTCCAGAAAGCAATGGCATTAGCTCTGTAACCACTTTCATTGTTGTTTACTACTTGTAATTGCATGCAGCCTGACTGTTAGATTGTCTGATATTAACACGACTGCAGTCGCTAGTCAAAGCAGTGTCAGAAAATCATAGTGCAGAGCCAATGAATGGAGCAGAGAATGCCTTGTGGGGCTTGTTAAGCGGCAATTACTAATGGCACTGTGCGCATGTTTTTTTATATTTAATCTTATTTGAACTGGGATTTCTACACTAAATCCATTTCATGTGCTGTGCAACCATGGACGAGAGGGAAATGTTTTAATGTTAATTGTCCACTTGATTCTGCGATGTCTTCTCTTGTCAAGTTAGCCTGGGCAGAAAGGGTTTGGAAATCCTTGTGGGCTTGCGTTGCTAGGGTACACAAAAACATCTCCTTGTACACAAAAAACGCTGCTCTTGGTTAGCCCTCGCAGACGGGCGCGACAGGTTAAAACTTGTTATGAAATGAAATGCTTTTTTTTGTGCCTCTCTGTCATCATTGGCATTGGACATTCTTTACATTCTACCTGGTTTGTATCTTGACTACACAGCTGCTAATTACATTTCCTGCCACAAACAGCAGACAGAACATTGACATTTGCATTAGAATGATCCATCCCCCACCCCCACCCTTTCTGTGCTTTTCAGACAGAAATAGTAGC